>JAPMUY010011070.1:127500-130000 GCA_026901105.3 Galaxias olidus | reverse complement strand
TTCACCCTCTCCCTCTCTTTCTCTCTCTCTTTCTCTCTCTCTCTCTCTCTCTCTCTCTCTCTCTCTCTCTCTCTCTCTCTCTCTCTCTCTCTCTCTCTCTCTCTCTCTCTCTCTCGTCCATTACCCCCCCCTCTCTCTATCTCTGTCAGTTAATTTTCTGTGTGCATTCAGGCGTCGTTCAGGGCAGCTATCACCAGGGTGACAGAGGGGTCCATCTCAGTGACCTTGAGAATCTAACCTCAGAGAAGAGGCCCTGACGGCTACAGAAATAAAAACTACAATTTAGAGGAAACAGGAAAAGGACTCTGATTGGCTATGCTCCTTTAGAACCTCCCTTTGATTGGTCCAGCGTGGAGGCTATGGGGATCATGTGACTACACTGAAGGTTTTTCACACTGCTGTTCTGTAAACAGACTGAATCGGCCCACATTCGGCCAGGTCTCTTCAACAAGAAAGCTCTTTCTCCAAGATGAACATTTAATTTTTTCTCTTATTTGTCCTCTAGGGGGAGGCAGAGAGCACCTTAAGTTGGGGAGTAGCACCTGTCTCTGTTAATATGAATGTTTTTTTTTACTTTGCAGTAGCGAATTACGCATACTTTTTTTGCGTATTACAGAATAGCGACAGACGAATTTGCCTCGTTTCAGTTGCCAACAATTGGTCTATGCAGAGACTTAGAGACAGACAGACAGACAGACAGACAGACAGACAGACAGACGGACACAGAGACAGACAGGTGTGTTCTTCCAGTAAACGGACAGACCAGATATAGTTCTGTAACCATGGCGTCAGCAGTGCAGTGGGCAACACGTGTCTGTTTGCATGTGTGTGTCTGTTTGCATGTGTGTGTTTGTTTGCATGTGTGTCTGTTTGCATGTGTGTGTCTGTTTGTGTCTGTGTGTGTCTGTTTGCATGTGTGTCTGTTTGCATGTGTGTGTCTGTTTGCATGTGTGTGTCTGTTTGCATGTGTGTGTCTGTTTGCATGTGTGTCTGTTTGCATGTGTGTGTCTGTTTGCATGTGTGTCTGTTTGCATGTGTGTGTCTGTTTGTGTCTGTGTGTGTGTCTGTTTGCATGTGTGTGTCTGTTTGCATGTGTGTGTCTGTTTGCATGTGTGTCTGTTTGCATGTGTGTGTCTGTTTGCATGTGTGTCTGTTTGCATGTGTGTGTCTGTTTGCATGTGTGTCTGTTTGCATGTGTGTGTCTGTTTGTGTCTGTGTGTGTGTCTGTTTGCATGTGTGTGTCTGTTTGCATGTGTGTGTCTGTTTGCATGTGTGTCTGTTTGCATGTGTGTGTCTGTTTGCATGTGTGTCTGTTTGCATGTGTGTGTCTGTTTGTGTCTGTGTGTGTCTGTTTGCATGTGTGTCTGTTTGTGTCTGTGTGTGTCTGTTTGCGTGTGTCTGTCTGTTTGCGCGTGTGCGTGTGTGTCTATGTATGAATGTGTCTGTGCGTGTGTGTGTGCGTGTGTGGATAGTTTCCTGCCTGACCCACCACTGAATTAGCATGTTCATACTCTAATCCTAGGCTACACTAGCAAGGGTTAAACTAGGATATTCAACACAGTGCAGTGCTAGGCTACGCTAACTAGGGCTAAAACGGGAGATGCAACAGTGCATTGCTAGACTTGCTAGGGCTAAACTAGGACATACAACAATGCAATGCTAGGCTAGGCTAGTTAGGGTTAAACAAGGATATGGAACAATGCAATGCTAGGCTAGGCTAGCTAGGGTTAAACATGGATATGCAACAAATGCAATGCTAGGCTAGGCTAACACAACTGCCCAAAGGCTATTCGCTAGCTCCGGTTAAACAGATCAATTTCCCTACCGCCCCAATCCTATGCTAATGATCGTGGAGGCTCCACTGGCTGGGGTTAAATCAGGTTGCACTGCACACTGAAACGCTACACTTTGCAACAGAGAAGGTTTTCTCTTTCTGTGTGTGTGTATGTGTGTGTGTGTGTGTGTGTGTGTGTGTGTGTGTGTGTATGTGTGTGTGTTAGAGTGCCTTTCTCTCTCTCTACTTCTCACACTGGATAGGGTGAATCGGGGGAGGGGTGTGATATTCCTCGTCTTATGCCAGGTAGCAGACACATGCCATGCATTATTTATCTGTCTCTCATCCCTCTCTCCCTCCTTTCCTCTCTCTCATCCCTCTCTCCCTCCTTTCCTCTCTCTCATCCCTCTCTCCCTCTTTTCCTCTTTCTCCATCCCTCTCTCCCTCCTTTCCTCTCTCTCATCCCTCTCTCCCTCCTTTACTCTCTCTCCATCCCTCTCTCCCTCCTTTACTCTCTCATCCCTCTCTCCCTCCTTTCCTCTCTCTCATCCCTCTCTCCCTCCTTTACTCTCTCATCCCTCTCTCCCTCCTTTACTCTCTCTCATCCCTCTCTCCCTCTTTTCCTCTTTCTCCATCCCTCTCTCCCTCCTTTCCTCTCTCTCATCCCTCTCTCCCTCCTTTACTCTCTCCATCCCTCTCTCCCTCCTTTACTCTCTCCATCCCTCT
>JAPMUY010011070.1:92500-100000 GCA_026901105.3 Galaxias olidus | reverse complement strand
GCGGAGGTAGCAGTTCCAGCAGGGCATCCCAAACTTCCCTTTCCCAGGCCACATTAACCAGCTCTGACTGGGGGATTCCAAGGCGTTCCCAGGCCAGTGTGGAGATATAATCCCTCCACCTGGTCCTAGGTCTGCCCCGCGGTCTCCGCCCAGCTGGACGTGCCTGGAACACCTCCCTAGGGAGGCGGCCAGGTGGCATCCTTACTAGATGCCCGAACCACCTCAACTGGCTCCTTTCTACGCAAAGAAGCAGCGCCTCTACTCCGAGTCCCTCACGAATGGCTGAACTTCTCACCCTATCCCTAAGGGAGATGCCAGCCACCCTCCGGAGGAAACTCATTTCCGCCGCTTGTATCCGCGATCTCGTTCTTTCGGTCATGATCCACCCTTCATGACCATAGGTGAGAGTAGGAACGAAGATAGACCGTATTATTATTTATTATTATTATTTACTAGTATTTATACTAGTATTATTATTGATTTTATTTGTACAGGGTTAACCGACTGAGACCAGGTCTCTATTCCGGCAGTGCCCTGTTTAAAGGCAGAATATATAAATTTCAACAACAAAAAAATATAAAGAAATAATCCAAAATAAATAAAAATGTTTTCAATACAATATTTACAATACAGCACAATATTTAAGTTTCATCCAAAACAAGAACACTCTTCAGCACCCAAATTCTCCAGTAAAAGTTTAAATTGTTCAACAGAAACAAACTGCTCTAATTTCAATTCCTGTTGAACCTTATTCCATTTATCCGAGGCAAAAAAACCTGAAAGCTAAAGTAATGTGATGTAGAAAAAAATGATCCAATTCATAGATTTTTGAAGGGTAAATACTTGCATAATGATCTCTTCTTTGATCTCAGGGGTAAAGAGAGGGGGGGGGGGGGCGGCAGGGGATATCCCCCTCCCTAATAAACATCACTCTAACATATTAGATATGCTATCCTATTCATAGAGAGCCAATACAGTCATAAAAACACAGAATTATGCTGCCTGCCGCAAGGTAGCACTCTGATACTACAGCATAACGATTTACAGTCCGGCGTTAAAATTATATATGGGCATAAAATGTAATTTAGTACATGTTGATATTCATAGAGCATAATAATAGAGAAGTACATCTAAACATTGAGTTAATATGAAACTGAAGTAAATGGACACAGCGCCATAACCTTAACATAGCACACTGACACAGGCATTGAGTGATAGCCGCAAGCTAGCGTGAGGACATAGCATAGTCAAGTGCTAGGTGTTAGCCTCAAGGTAGCATAGAACAACTGTACAGCGTGACCAGATAAGCTGCTTCTATGTGTGTGTGTGTGTGTGTGTGTGTGTGTGTCTGTGTGTGTGTGTGTGTGTGTGTGTGTGTGTGTGTGTGTGTGAACTCGTCTGCTTGTCCCTTCCTTCCATCAGGGCACTGCAGATGGAGGAAAGGAAAGAGGGGGGGAGATACAGTGTGTGTGAGGGAATGTGTGTGTGTGCACCTGCGCATTGTGGACTGTGATTCTCACTCTTAGGGCGATCGGTGTCTTGCTGTGTGTGTGTGTGTGTGTGTGTGTGTGTGTGTGTGTGTGTGTGTGTGTGTCTGCCTGCAGTGTGATTGTTATTCACATCAGTCTGATGAAACAGAGACACACAGATTTCTCATTCCTCAGCACAGAGCTAGCACACACACACACACACACACACACACACACACACACACACACACACACACAATTGAGCGATCACAGAAAAAAAGAACCATTGGTGGCCGCACCCACTGTCCAGATAAATAAGACAGGAACACACACACACACACACACACACACACACACACACACACACACACACACACACACACACACACACACACACACACACACACACACACACACACACACTGTCCAGATAAATAAGACAGGAACACACACACACACACACACACACACACACACATAACAAACATCTCAAATGTGCTGGTCCACATGAGGTCTGCAGCTTAAGGACTGACAGCAAACAGACGGAGTGTGCCTCCAGATGGCACCAGATGTGTGCGCATCCATTCCTGCGTGCACGTCAACGATGTGTGTGTGTGTGTGTGTGTGTGTGTGTGTGTGTGTGTCTCTGACTGTGAACGTTTGTTTGAGAGGAAGGGAGAGAGACAGAGCAAGGGAGTACGTGTCAGGGAGGACGTATTTTTGTGTGAAAGAGATAAGGAATGTGCGTGTGCGTGCGTGTGCGTGCGTGTGCGTGCGTGTGCGTGCGTGCGCGTGTGTGCCCATGCGCCTGCGATGCAGGGGAGTATACATGCCTGGAGTTTTGACATGCAGCAGTGTCTTTGTCTGACACATACACAAACACGCACACTCACACACTCACACACTCACACACAAACACACAAACACACACACGTTGTTGACTGTCAGTTGACAAACAGCTCAGTGTGAGTCCCTGTCTTACCAATGTTAACACCCCCCCCCCCCCCCCCCCCCGCTGTCTGTCTGTCTGTCTGTCTGTCTGTCTGTCTGTCTGTCTGTCTGTCTGTCTGTCTGTCTGTCGGTCGGTCGGTCTGTCTGTCGGTCGGTCGGTCGGTCGGTCGGTCGGTCTATAACCCTGTTTCCAAGGCAGGGCCAAGCAGGGATATGCTGGTCCTGTTGTATATTCTATAACAGTTCATATGAATCCTTCTACATGTTGCGAAGAGTTTCAATAAAAAAGAGGCGTGGCATTTTAATTCTCCGCTATTCTCACCAACTCTGTGAAATCCTGTCATGGTAGTTTAGCCCCCCGCTAGGCCTAGCCCTAAAGAGAAGAGAAGAGAAGAGAAGAGAAGAGAAGAGAAGAGAAGAGAAGAAAGAGGATTGTCCTATAGGTCTTCCTCTCCTCTCAACAGGCTGGGTGACAGGCAGGCAGACCCTCGTTTACCTGTTGATGTGTGTTTATTGTTCAATGAGAAAATAAGACAAACGTCAGTGTAATTGGTGCACCCTCAGGGAGTGGTGACCTCATATCGAAACACAGAGCGACCCGTCTCCAAATTGATGTCACACACTCCATCGGAGGCCTTTTTTATACCAAGGATCAGGTACTGTAGCTGTCAGTACTCTCTCAGTACCTTACAGTACTCTGACAGCACACTCTCAGTACTCTCAGTATTCTAGTACTCTAACAGTACTCTCAGTATTCTCTCAGTACTCTCAGTATTATCTCAGTACTCTGGTATTCTAACAGTACTCTCAGTACTCTCAATATTCTCTCAGTATTCTCTCAGTACTCTCAGTATTCTCTCAGTACTCTGTCAGTATTCTCAGTATTATCGCTATTAGTGCTCAGTCCACTCTCTATAGCTAGCAGTGGATTCCAATGGTGTGTCAGTATGCAGCAGCTTCTGGCCCTGTCTGTGTATTAACTCTGCACTTCCCACACAACAGAGTGGGCAGTGGGCTGGAGCCGGGAAAACACACGCGCTACATCTCCATAAATCCCGTTGTCAAGGAGCAGGAGAGGAGGGAGGGAGGGGGGTGCAAACTAGACTGGATTAGAACGATGCTGCAGATTGGAATGCGCAACAGAACACAATAGAAAAGAAATATGTGAAAAATATAATATCGTCTCAAAGACTGGCTTACAGAGACGGCTAACCACAAAGGTCCTGTCAGTGTATCCATCTATGCACCTTTCTGTAGGTGTGTGTGTGTGCGTGTGTGTGTGTGTGTGTGTGTGTGTGTGTGTGTGTGTGTGTGTGTGTGTGTGTTTGCACACATGTGGGCGGGGTGTTCGGGAAGAACACACACCAAACACACACAGAGTAAAGCAGCGCGTGTGGGCGGTGTGTGTGCGTGTGTGTGCGTGCGTGTGTGACATTCAAGGTGACTGACATGGACAGTGAACCTTGATAATCTGAAGGCCATTCTGTCTAGTGGAGCAGCACATATTGATCAAAGACAGATCTCCTTTTCTCTTTCTCTCACTCTCTCTCTCTCTCTCTCTCTCTCTCTCTCTCTCAGTCTATGCTGCAGTGCGTTGTGGTAGAGGGGCTCTCACGATGGGCCATCACTCTCCCATCATACTACTGATGCACCCTGATACACCCCAATGCATTCCCGCCCATACACGCACATAGATACACACACACATACACACACACACAAACATACACACACACAGATCTACGAGTCTAGCATGCGCATGCATGAGGCATTGTGCCGTTAGTCGTATTGTTGTCCGTATCATAATGCAGATCTGACCAATCAAATCCCATTTATGGTTCTATATTCCCGCTAACGAGACAGCATGAGGTGTTCCCTACTTGCTTTCCCGGGTCGGGGCCTCTGCAGCAGCTTCTGAACGGTGAGCAGATCCTCGGTCTTCACCGCCTGAAGAAGTTCCTGGTCCTTCCCCATCTTCCAGCTCCTATGGTTACACTTTACATCCACAGCATCCTCCGAGCCAGCGATGCTTTTCAACCCAGCCTTAAGCCGGGGAGGGTGCGTCTATTCGGGCCAGCCCTCCGACGTGCCTCCCCTAGAGATCTGGCATACGGAAAATGAGAGAGCGAGACGGTGTAGAGAGAGAGGCTTGGGGGGAGGGATGCTCGAGTTCCGACACGAACTGGGCAGCTGATGAGCGAACGGGGCTATTTGGAATTGGACGCTCCAGATTTTGGTAATGAGAAGGGACGGATTTCTCTCGAGGCTGCTGCAGGTCCCTGCTGGCGTCGCGTGAGTGATGGACGGTTCCGTTTCCAGGGTTTCCTCGCGCTTATCATCTGACCAGCAGCCACAGCGGTTGGTGTGATGCTGTCTCTTCTCAGCTGCCTCAGTTGAAACACCGATTGACGCACGAAAAAGTAAAAAAAGCAACAACAAAAAAAAAGGCCAAATTCAAATCTAATGGTGTTGCTAAAGCCTACACTTAAATCAGGCGGAATCAATATTCACATAGCGGTGAGGAGAATAGCCAGCGCGTAAATATTAGTGCGTTTGGAATCGGGTGCGCGCGATTTCGTTATGCTCTCGGGTTTGTGGTCTCGTGCAGGATCTGGTAAACAGAAACCTACAATGCCATCTCTCTGCGTGTGCTCGTTCGGTTCAGCACACGGTCTCCACTCTGTGGGCTAATGGCACTCCGAGGAGCGGGGGGTTGCACGTGCATGCGCCCGCGCGCCCTGTAGCTTGCCCAGCTTGCGCTACTAAATGGCTCGTGCAGCATCCAGGGGGCGGGCCAGGAGCTCAAGACCTCCCCGCCCCCTCTTTGATCTCTCTTTATGCATGTCGCTCTCTCTCAGTATCTCTCACTCACAAACAAAAAAAAAAAACACACACACACACATAAATACATGCATAGGCGTTGGTTTGCTGTGAACAACTTGTGTACAAGGGCTACAGGAAATACATTCTGACATTATCATTAACAGCCCCCCCCCCCCCCCCCCACACACACACACACAAACTTCAAACCACCATTCATATACATAACCCTGACCTTCATGCTTCAGCTACATTATTTTGTTATCTCTCTCTGTCCAGTCTTCCAATTTCTATCCCTTCTTCTCTCTTCTTACTTCTCATTGCCTCTTTCCTTTTGCCTTTCTCTCCACCTCTCTCGTCCCCTCTCTCCCTCTCTTTCTTTTCTTTTCGACTGTGTGGGCAGGAGCACATGCAGTGATGATCCGCTCCTGCTCTCTGCCTCCTCCATAGCCTCTCTCCGCTGTGGGCTGGATGTGTGTGTTGTGTAACAGGGTGAACCATAAAAGTAAAACAAGCATTGTTTCACTGTTTCATGTTCCGAAACCAATAGCCTTGGGTGATCCGTCGATATATATATAAATGTGTGTGTGTGTGTGTGTGTGTGTGTGTGCGTGTGTGTGCCAGAGCAAGTGTGTGTGTGTGTGTGTGTGTGTTTGTGTATCTGCCAGTTGCTAAATGTGTCAAACAATACTTTGAAATGTTCGCAATCGATTATTTAATCTATACACTCAACGCTAAGTGAGTTGAGTCATTTAGCTTAGTTTATCCCTGCCGTTCTACAGAGAAGATGCAGTGCAGCTGAACGCTGCAGCACGTACAGTGGCCCACGATACTATGATATTCCTGGTTTGTATGTTATCGTACATTCGTTTTTCTTAACGTTCTTTGAGAATAACGGTTTTTATATATGTCAGTGCTGGAGGAGTCTGCTGGGTGAAAAGGCCAACTGCAAGACCATCCTAGCCTGCTGCACGGGAACTACCACTAGTCTCTCTCTCTCTCTGTATGTGTAATGGTGATGGATTGCTGAGAGATTCATCACCAAACACTCACTTGTGCCGCGCGTTTGACCTCGGTAAACACCAGATAAGTGTCAGCAAACACACATAAAAACCGACACTGACACATATTACTTCAAAACCAAAACTGTTTAGAAGAAAATAAGCTAAATCGTCTGTTTCTCCTCCCAATGTTTCTGAAAATTATAATCTAATATAGTCATAGTATAATTATGTAGTAGTATAAAAAAACTATGGTTTAAATTGTGTCAATCTGCAAAATATAAAAGGAGAGTCAACATTGCCCTCACGTGGCAAAAGAGTGGAAAGTTATATGTCCGAGCCCGTCTTAAAACGAGCATGACAAATGTATCTGAATTTAACAAATCAAAAAGGTTATAGTTACGATCGAAATGAGTATTCTGTTATTTTTCTCTGTAAAGTTCATTAAGTCATATGCCAAATGCCTTACATGTATTAAAAGGAGTTTGTCACAGTAATGAGATAATGATGTTAGACTAGCTGCATATTGGTTCGGTTTGTCCTGAGTGGCGTCACTTACAAAGACGTACGCGCACGCTTCGGCCCTCCGCTATGTCCTTGGATTTTGATTGGACAATCAGGAAGTCAGTCATTCTTGCAGGCACAAGCAGATAAAAAGTACAGTTCTGAGGTCGAGGTACAGTGTATTAAAGACAGCTAAAAAATAACCGAGTGAATAGAATCTGGCTGGACTAAAAACGCAAACTGGTTAGTAACCTATTTAATAGTCCCAAAATTGCTTATATTATGATCGCCGCCAAAAAGGTAGAAACATCTAATTTAAATGTGTTCGGAGCAGCCCAAGACGCGCGCGCGTTGGTTGACTTGACTGCTGTTTTTGAAGTACTGCACAATCCAACCTGAAGTTAGGTTACGCAGATTGTTTTTAGTTAATAAATAGTATTCAAATTCAAACGTAACCGGCTAACATGCAAATGAAGGTTTGTAATATTTGCTATTTCATCGTGCAGTATGAATCAATGGATTGACGTCGTTAGCTAGCTAATGCGATCAGTAGGTACTGGTGGTACCATTAGTTAAAGGATAACTTTCCAGATACATTATTGTTATATCGTCAATGATCAATGAAATGGTTGTTTCAAAAATATGTATTAACGTAAGGTTATCTTACTAGCAAATAAATAATTTTTCCATTCGGTCGGTCTGGAGACTGGGCAACGGTTAGCCTCGTGTCATATGACTTGGTTGCAGATCGTTTG
>JAPMUY010011070.1:85000-87500 GCA_026901105.3 Galaxias olidus | reverse complement strand
CACACACACACACACACACACACACCCCAGCATGAAGATACCACTTAACACACACACCAGCACATATCAAGTCGACTCTTATTCAAATTCATGATACAAATTTGGATACTGCTTCATCTTGAACATTTACTTTGCATTTTACTGACAAATTGATGAAGATGAATTCTGTATATGCTTCATCTCTCTGTGTGTTTGTCCCCCAGTGTTGATCCCTAAAGAGAAGCCTCCGATCACAGTGGTGGGAGACGTCGGAGGCCGCATCGCCATCATAGTGGTGAGATTATATACTGTAGATTTACCCACTATGTACATGTGAGATTATTTACAGTGAATTTACCCACTATGTACATGTGATATTATTTACAGTGGATTTACCCACTATGTACATGTGAGATTATTGACAGTGGATTTACCCACTATGTACATGTGAGATTATTGACAGTGGATTTACCCACTATGTACATGTGAGATTATATACTGTGGATTTACCAACTATGTACATGTGAGATTACTTACAGTGGATTTACCCACTATGTACATGTGAGATTATTGACAGTGGATTTACCCACTATGTACATGTGAGATTATATACTGTGGATTTACCAACTATGTACATGTGAGATTATTTACAGTGGATTTACCCACTATGTACATGTGAGATTATTGACAGTGGATTTACCCACTATGTACATGTGAGATTATATACAGTGGATTTACCCACTAGATATGAGAGTTGTGACTGCTCCACTACTGTATATTACACTGACTACATGAAACCCTTTGATGTTTATATTCCAACATAATAAAAGATAAATGTCTACCTTCCCATAATTCATTAGTTGTCAGGACTAAGCAAAAATGTTGAGACTGGCTAAAATGTTAATGTAGTCAATAGTGCTGAACACATCTGAGATTGTAGCGGATGTAACGGAATAGATGTCTGTGGTTAATATACTGCAGTTTCTGGCCTGTGGCAGTCTGCATTATGCAACATGGTAGTGCGCTATTTAATACAAATGTGAAAAGAACAAGCTGGTACAGGAGTGAAATGCACGGCACACACACACACTCACACACACACACACACACACACACACATACACATTTAATACAAATGTGAAAAGAAAAAACTGTTACAGGGGTGAAATGCACGGCACACACACACACTCACACACACACACACATACACATTTAATACAAATGTGAAAAGAAAAAACTGTTACAAGGGTGAAATGCACAACGCACACACACACACACAGCACAGCACACACACACACACACACTCACACATACACACACACACACACACACACACTCACACACACTAGTGCGTAGTGACTCCTGGTCTCTCCCCCATCTGGACAGGATGACATCATCGACGACGTGGACAGCTTCGTGGCGGCGGCCGAGACGCTGAAGGAGCGCGGAGCGTACAAAATCTTCGTCATGGCGACGCACGGCATCCTGTCCTCGGACGCCCCCAGGCTTATCGAGGAGTCGGCGATTGACGAGGTGTGTGTGTGTGTGTGTGTGTGTGTGTGTGTGTGTGTGTGTGTGTGTGTGTGTGTGTGTGTGTGTGTGTGTGTGTGTGTGTGTAGCCGAGTAATCAAGGCGATTTGTGTTGCCAGTTGTGGTATTGTTCTAACACCAAGGGAGAATCATGGAGACTTAAAGCAGGAGAGAGCTCTGTGTTCAAAGCAACTATAGGCAACGTTGTTATATTAACAGATTATCAGTACATTTCTTCTGATAGCACATTGTTATGCCTATAGCAGAATGAAGATATCACGGTTCAGATCAGTCCTCTTGAAGTCTCAATATGAACACTAATTTTGTTTGCCACCGGGCACGATTTCCCGCAAAACTGACGAATTGCTTTATGGCACAAGGAAGTGCGTCACTTAATCAGGAAGAGATGCCCATACTTGGAGTACAGTCGTTGATCGTGCTAACGATATGCAGTGAACACGTGATGTGTTATTTCGAACGATTAGGTCAAATCATTACACTAAGCAAACAGTAGGGGTCGCCAAAATCATCTCCTACAGATAAACTGCCTCTTGTAAATTTAATATCCAAAAGATCACTTTGAATCTCTTTTTCAGCAAATTGGATTAGCTTTTTTTTTTTTTTTTATTAAATATGTCTGGTTGCTTCACCTATGCTTTTAAAGCAGTGTGGATTCTGTGGGTCAAATTCTATAGTGGAAGTGTGTGTTTTAGCACACAAAGTGAGCACAAGCCCACTGCAAAATACTGTATGTCTTCTTAGTTTAAACTATTCGCTGTACTCGGCTGTTACCCCTCTCTCAACACACACAACACACAGCACACACAACACACAACCCACATCACACAAAACACACACAACATACAACCTACATCACAAAAAACACACACAACACACAACCTACATCACAAAAAACACACACAACACACAACCTACATCACAAAAAACACACACAACATACAACCTACATCACAAAAAACACACACAGCGT
>JAPMUY010011070.1:70000-82500 GCA_026901105.3 Galaxias olidus | reverse complement strand
TGAGACAAATTTCTTTTCTGATCATGGCCATATTATCGTAGTTCAGAACGTTTGCAGAAAGTTTTTATTTTTTGGTACAAAAATGCTTGGTTTTCCACAAGTATTTGCCCGAAATGTGCTTCTAATGTTTAAATTTCTGTTTTATCAGAGAAGGTTGTTGACCTTTACCCTTGGTCAGTTTTGTTTTTATTAGTGATCGTATGTGTCTGCAGGGAAGATCATTCTGTACCTAGTCCTAGGTATAATATTTACTGGAAGAACATAGATGGTCTGGAAACTGCTGTATAAAAGGTGGATCATCTCTTTACGTCTCAAAGCTGGTTGGCAGTCCATCAAGGTTTCCTGCGAGCAGTTGTTTTCTTTTAACGCACAATGAAATTGAGTCACAACAATATTCATCTCATAACGGGCTCCTAGCACTTAGCGAGCAACTGGCCGCTGTTAGAGTTTAGACACAGAGTGTGCTTCTTCTCCATGTTGCCATTGGCACAAAGGAACCACAACATTCTGGAATAGAACACTGTTCCCTTGCTCTCCATGGTTACCTAGTTTGCTTGCTTTGCCAACGAGCATCTTCACTTGACCTAGTTTTTTATTTCTTAGAGACTACTTAGACTGAAGTTAATGAGGTAGGCTCATAAAATGAAGATACATGTCAAACTGCATCTGGCAATCAGAACTAAAGCAGGTCTTTTTTTTGGCATGACTCCAAATATGTTACAAAAAAACGTGTTTTATTTATTTTTGGCACTGAATGAAAAATAAATGAATAAAATTGCCTGAATTAAGTGCTGTTGATGTTGTTTCATTTTTCTTTAACTGCCATTGAGTTTTTATCTTTGTTCATTTAGTTTGTTTTTAGTTCTAGACGAATTACTGTACTGATACAAAGTATTCCTACTCGTCTGTATTCCTCACTGGCTTGATCGCTGTTCGTCTTCCCCTGACTGTAACTTTCCGTTCCTATTGACTGCGGTTCGTGCATTACGACTTTACCAAAGTTATCGGCTGATTGGTACATACCCATATTATTCAAATTCGCAGTGACAGGCGTGTCAATTAAACAACACACCAACCCAGGCTGTTTAAAAATACAATAAATTCAATGGATCACCTGTTCATTAAGACACTTAGAATTATAAGCCATTATAACCAAAATAAAGGAATTTGGGAGAAAGTAAATATCCACTAACTCACGGCATTCGGCCTGCAAACACAATGGACCTTACCTGTCCATGGTGCTGAATTGTTTTAAGCCTGATTACGCAGCTTAAACCATTGCTGTATAATTGGGTACGTAGGAGACTTCTGGCTTCAAGCGGACTTGCCCTTCAAACCCCACAGCCCGGTAGACTAGATGCTCTCATCAGATAATGGAATTTATCATTTTATCTTCGTTTTGAATTGGCTTGCCATTCAGCCAAAAGCCCCTTCAACTATTTTATGACATGAGATAGTCTTCTGTGGCATTTTTTAATTTCCTATTTTTGGTCTTTATTTAAGACCTTCAACCGTTTGGATCAAAATATGGATATATAAAACATTTTTTATTAGTTTGATAAGTAATGTAACGCCTGTATGCTGTGTGAAAGAGTATATGCCCTGTTTTCCTGCTTTGAGTCAATGGCATTGGAAAGCCACAAGATGGCGCCACAAACCACTCCTTGTGGTAAATCGTTCATTTTGCTTTGGTACAAAAAAATCTAAAATGTTGTGTCCAACTGTGTAGTTGAATTCTTAGTTTTCCTAATTTGAAACCTTTGTAACTAATCTGTACAGTTTAATGTACATTGAGTCAAAGAGACATAGAATTGCAATGAGTTGAATGTGTGCCTATATACACTCATACTGTATGTATGCATATATATATATATATAAATACTGTATATATATGTGTATATATTGTATATACAGTATATACGCTCAAACACATCCAGAGTTATATGCATGCATTTGATCAACACTTAAGAGTAACGAGGAGTCCTTCTTAAACTTGTGTTAGTGTTGAGAAGTCAACATGTTTATAATTTTACTGGTTGCAAAAACATTTTTTAAGTGGATTACTAGTAGAGGGATATTTATTTAGGGTAGATTTCAAATGTATAATGTAAAGGTTGAAATATGGGTATAATTGAAAGATTTGAATTTGGAGGTTAGAATTGCGATCTTGCTGTGTACGCATTTGGTGTCTATGGAAAGTCTGTCTTTTGCTGTTGGCAAAAGGGAGGCCCTGTAAAATCCTTTGTTGTTCAGTAATCATGGTGACTTCCTGTCTATTCTTCCTGCTCCGTCATTCAACTTTATAGGACTCATTTAATACTTAAGCAACAATCAGCTACATAGCAGGAGTGGGTGTAGTTAATAGAAATGTGTTTTTTTCTCACTGTGTATGTGTGTGTGTGCGTGTGTCCATCCATGTGTGTGTGTGTGTGTGTGTGTGTGTGTGTGTGTGTGTGTGTGTGTGAGTGTGTGTTTGTGTGTGTGTGTGTCTGTTCTGCTGCGCGCTTGTTTGTGGATGTGCGATTTTTTTTGTGGGTGTATGCCAATTGCACAGAATTCGTCGTGTGTGTGTGTGTGTGTGTATATGTGCTATTGTTTGTGATGGCAAATGATACCCAGCTTGTGCGTGCAGGTATGTGTGCCTGCATCCATGTTTAAGTAAATGCATGAGTCTTGAAAGTGCTGCTTTAAAGTGTGTTACGAGCCTGTGCATGGTAGGTCTCTTAGCTGTGTGTGTGTGTGTGTGTGTGTGTGTGTGTGTGTGTGTGTGTGTGTGTCTCTCCTAGTAGAGCTGTCTGAGCAGGCGTTTTTTTGTCTTTTACCCTACAGCTGTTGACTGGAGACAGTTTTCTGCGCTATGGTGAACGAGGCCCGGCCAACATTTCAATACTTAAGTGACTAAAATATGTTTTCTGTTTGATTTGTAACAAATTATTTTTTGTAATTAGTAATTTAGCATTTTATTTCTTGAATAAACAACTTCATTACTGTTTTTCATGCAGTTTTCCCAACCTGTATGCCAGCTGTCAGTCAGGTCAATTTTGCCCTGAGTCATTGTACTTTTTCTAGAAGTAATTATGCTCTTGACTCCGCCCACCCTGGGCCCATCTGAGCCAGGAAACCCTGTCTGCTCGGTTTGACTTCTGAAATATGTTCGCCCTAACCTATCTCTTCTGGCTCCAGAACACAAAACACATACTTCCATCGGGGCGTGGCGAGGCTGAACAAACTGTCTGTTGACTCCCGAGAGGGACGCCCCCTCACCACCTCCACCATGTCCCCCCCCCCCTCGTCTGTCCGTCCGTCCCGTCGCCGTGTCCTGGTGCTCTGGAGAGTCACTGTTGACTTACCTTCTCTTTTGTTTGTTTTTAACGCTTATACTCTTCTAAGCTAAGCTTCAAGCTTGGGCTGGCAGAGGAGAACGTCATCACAACAGGCTTTTGACAACTGAACAGAGTCAATCCCTTTTATCCTCTCTGGGGAAAAATGTGTACAAGTAAATATCAAGCCTAGCTATGGCTTAGTGAGCTAACCCAAAACCTAAAACGAAACAAGGGCTGGTAAAGGTCAGAGGTTACTAAACCCCTCCAATAGGCACATACAACTGATAGTGTCACTATGCATGACAGTAAACTACTTCGTAGGACTAAGAAAAGGTAAAGGTCAGAGGTTACTAAATCCCCCCTAAACCCTCCAACCCTCCAACAAGCATACACAGCTGATAACGTTACTATGCATGGCCGTAACCTCATTTGTATTTGTGTTGAACGTCTTAGTTTTATTGCTGCGTTGTGCTTTATATGTTGGTAATGAGCTTGTCACATTAGGACCACATAAAAACACAAATACTTTCACAATTGAACGTTAACAGTAAACTAAACGGTGATTCTAGGTGAAGGGCACAAGGTTCTGTATCTGTCTGGGGGCTGGATGTTTCACAATCCCTCTCACATGAAAACCTGGCTTTGTGGTTTTTGCCTCGCATGATAACTCCCTGCGTTTCCCTGGTTGACCTTTCTCCTGCGGTGGCAATGACAGAACGTGTACGCATTACAAACTAACGAGGTGGATCAAAAGAGGAGTTCAGTGCGACTTGATTTACCGGCATTTTGCAACGTAGACAAACTTACAGGCTTAACATCTCGTTTTACTAGGCTGCGTTCACAAACACACTGGTTCAGCTGATCAGACGTTTTCTTTCTCAACTTTGAAAAGGGAAGTAGTCAGGCCTTTATATAAGGCCTAGTCTATGTAACTAATGCCTCACAGCAAGTGTTGCAGAAACATTCAACCTTCTGAAAGTAAAAGTGTGTCAAGCAGTAGAGATTGACTTGCACTGCCGTGTGTAACTTTGAGGTGTGTGTGTGTGTGTGTGTGGGTGGGTGGGTGTGTGTGTGTGTGTGTGTGTGTGTGTGTGTGTGTGTGTGTGTGGGGGTGAGTTTAATCTCTATATAAATGGCCAATAGGAGTGGAGTGACTCTGTTTGTGCGTGAGTGTGCATCATTTTGAAGCCTCTCTCTCGCACGCTCTCTCTCTCTCTCTATCTCTCCTTCTCTATCCTCTCTCTCTCCCTCTCTTTCTCTGCCCTTCTATTTCTCCGTATTAGACTCTGTCTCTCGCTGACTGTATTTGTCTGTTTTCTCTGTATCTGTAGTCAGCATCTATACTCCACTCTCCCATCCTCTCTCTGTTGCTCCATGTTAGCGTGTGCATATCAACATGCGTGTGACGCGGTTCAGTGAAGGTCGAGTATGCTGAGAATGTGTCATGTAACATTTAATAAACCAACATACTCAAAAACACTTTATTCTGGCCATGGGCCGATATTACATGCAAATGAATAGGCCTCATCTGTGATGGGCTGAAGGCAAACTCCCTGTTTTCAGTCCTGAAAAACAGGAAGTCAGTGCTTTGTTTATTTTAATTTAAGCACTTTCTGTTCACCATCGCTTTGCCAAAAGGCCTGTGTCTCTCTCTCTCTCTCTCTGTGTACACAATATGTATGCATGACCTTTTAACACCTTGCTGCCCTACAGGCCTATCGGCTCTTCCTGTATCTCTCATTCCGCCCACACAGTCAAACTGCCATTGGCGGCCACATTACTTTCGCTAATACTCTACACCTAGAATCTAAATGGTCCTAATTTGCTTTGTTGATGTTGGTCTGCTTGTTTCATACAGAGCCTCAGGACGTTGTTCCACTGCTGTGCTTTGCCCTGATCTGTTCATAACGTTCTACTTTAGGGCCATTGGTCCACAGTAAACTAACGCTTACAGACATGTTGTATTCTGGTCATGTGCAAAAGGAAATGATCGGGTAGTTAAACTTTCTTGGTTTACTGAAAATTAAAACAATAATAGAAAGTCTTAAGAACAATCATAAAAAAGAAACATTTTAATACATGTTTTTTTTTTCCCAAAACACTTTCACTTTCAAACCCACAGTTCAAGTCAAGAGTCTTTGTTGCTTGCTTCTCATTGCATGAATTGCTTTCTCCAGGAGATGCTAGCCTAGCTCACAGACCTGTGGCAAATATTGGCCAACCCTCCCGCAGCTACATTACAAAAACAGACCACAGTAGCAAAGTGGTGTGGGGCAACCTTGAGAGAGAGAGAGCTAGGCTTATAAAAAGTTATAAACACTTACAACACCAAATACCCAAAAACCTTTGATTATATCATCGATCACAAACCCCCCCCCCCCCCCCCCCCCCATCTAGTCAGGGTTCTTGGCGTCCTGTGTAGGACCTGGGTTGGAATTGCTTCTCCTGATCGGTTGGTGTCTATCCATCCTGTCCTTCAGGCCTTTCAGCTGGTACAGCCTGGAGAAGGAGAGGCCGAACGGAGCTTTACCTAGCGAGGAGGCCTGGCCCTGGGGATAGCTCGATCGGAAAGGCTGGGGATAGAGCTGGGCCTGCGGGTTGGAGAGCGTGTGGAGGAAGGCGACGGGGGTTTTGGGGTATAAGGGTGTGTTCTGACCTCCAGCCCGGCCCGCCCGCCCCTCACTCAGCCTGCACCCTGGGACAGGAGGGGCTTGCCTGGTCAGAGGTCTGCGGGGATTCGAGGTCCTCTCCAGGGACGGGAAGCTGCCGAGAGGCGGCCTGCTCTGGCCTGGACCCAGGGCTCGGGCTCCTTGCTGCGGGCTGGGGTTGGGAGGGCCAGGCCTATGGGGTCTGGAGGTCCGGCCTGGAGAAGGGGCTCGGGACTGGGGTCTCCTTGCTGGGGTCTCCGTCTGGGAGTCCTGGAGGAGCTGGTGGAGGCCTCGCACTGGGGGCTTGGGAGGGGCTCGGAGAGGCTGCGGAGAGGAGATAACAGGGAAAAGAAAGGAAGACGGGGAAAAGAAAGGAAGATGGGGAAAAAGAAAGGAAGGAAGTTGGAAAAAGCGTAAGAGAGAGAGAAGGCACGGTAATACGTGAGTGTGGAGTTCATCATCCTCTCTGGTGCCGGTCCCACAGTGTGTATATACACACACGCACGCACGCCTCTCGCCGTCAACATAATCACATGAGTCAATATAAAAGGAAGGTTTTTTGATCAACAGAAATATAGCCCAAACATAAGTATTTAGGCACGGCAAAAACGCCCCTCAGTAGTCAGTGAGCCTGCAGACGAGCAAGCAAGCTAGCAAGCTCCCGACTGCTCCTCTGGACTGGGTTATATAGGAACCAGGACAGCGGACACCCGTCTAGGCAATCAAGGCCCAGGTTCCACAGCTCCTAAGAAAGGTGAAAGGGGAGGAGAAAGACAGCACCGCAAAGGCAGCAAGCACCACGACCGTAGTCGTGACAACGAGGCACCTCACACACACGGTTTCAAAGGGGCACCTCACACACACGGTTTCAAAGGGGCATCACACACACATGGTTTCAAAAGGGCATCGCACACACTTTTTCAAAGGAGCACTCCACACACACTGTTTTGAAAGGGACAACACACACACTTTTTCAAAGGGGCACCACACACACAGGGTTTCACTATGCACCACACACACACTGTTTCATGGAGCATCGCACACACACACTGTTTCATGGTGCAGAATACACACACACACACTGTTTCATGGTGTAGAATACACACACACTGTTTCATGGTGCAGAACACACACTGTTTCATGGAGCACCACACATACACACACTGTTTCATGGTGCAGAATACACACACACACTGTTTCATGGTGTAGAATACACACACATTGTTTCATGGTGCAGAACACACACTGTTTCATGGAGCACCACACATACACACACTGTTTCATGGTGCCGAATACACACACACTGTTTCAAAAGGGCACCCACACATACAGTGTTTCAACAAGGCACCTCACACACACACACACACACTGTTTCATGGCGCACCACACACACACACTGTTTCATGGTGCAGAATAAACACACACACTGTTTCATGGTGCACCACACACACACACACACACACACACTGTTTCATGGTGCAGAACACACACACACTGTTACACGGTGCACTACACACACACACACACACACACAGTTTCATGGTGCACCACACACACACACACACACACACACACTGTTTCATGGTGCAGAACACCCAAACTGACAGGCACTATGCAGAATGTACTAATGGAAACAGGAGAACATGACTGGATAGGATGTGAATAAAACGTGTGAATCAATGTTTACGCTTGTTGAATATAACATGAAAACAGGACCAAAAGAGAGTTAAAATGGCTGACATTTTATGAAAATACCATTGGACATGTTTTTTTAATAACATGTCTCATCATTATTTCAAATCTGTTCTCAAGGCTGATTAAAAACACGAAGCAATGCGTCATGGGAGAATGGGTCAAGTTAAATTTGTTTTCCCGCTGTTTTCCATGCTTCTATGGATTCATGCTTCAACTCTGCTCATCGTATAGAATCAGTCTTTTCGTATCGTATCGCATCGTTTAGTGTGTGTGTGTGTGTGTGTGTGTGTGTGTGTGTACATAAGTGCGAGTTTGAGTTATTGTGTGTAGTGAGAGTGAGTGTCAGAGATGAATAATTGAAATTAAGTTCACCTCAGGCACAATAGTTCAATAATTACTATGCCAGTAAGAAGAAACAGATGTGTGTGTGTGTGTCTGTGCGTGATCCTATGTATGAATGTATGTGTGTATGTTTGTAAGGGTGTGTGTAAGTGTGTGTCTTAGTGTGTGTCCATCCATACCTTTTTCCCCTTCGTTTCTCTAGAAGCCTGTTGTCCGGCTGTCCTCCTCTCCAGGTCGCTGGGTCCTAGTGCTACCGGGGTTTCAGCTGCTCCCTCTCCGTTCAGTGACAGATCCTTCTCTGGTCCATTGTCCTCTGGTCCTCTCTTCTTCTCTGGTGCCAGTATGGATCCTGGTACCTCTTTGAGTGGCTGTCCCACTGGTCTCTCCTGACTTGGTCTCTCTTGACCTCTGCCCTCTGGTTCCGACTCCGTGTCGCGGAGACGTTCCTCCTCGCTGTCCTCTCGTCTCTCTCCTTCAGTGGAGGGCAGGACGGGGGTGGCTGCCGCTGGTCTGCCTGGGCAGGGAGGAGGCGAGGCTGGCCACGGAGCTTCTGTGCTGGGGTCGGGGCTCGGGGTGGATGTGGGACTGGGAGCTGGGGTAAAGAATAACAGGGTCGGGGACAGAGCAGTCGAACCTGGAGTTGTGTGACCCGTGGTTGGGGAGAGGGTAGTTGGAGTGGTATCACCCGTAGCTGAGGAGAAAGTAGTTGGTTCTGGCACTACGTTAGAGTTTGGGTGTGGAGGTTGATTTACAGCTTGGCCTGCGGCAAAGACTACAGTTTGGGCTGTAGCTAAGGCAGGCGTGTGTGTAATACAGGTATCACTTAGTGTGTTTGAAGCGTTTGTATTTGTATCATTAGTATCAATAAGTAAACGATCTTGTTTAAATGCAGTGCCAGACTCTCTAGGTCTATCCTCTGTAGTTGTTTGTGTAGAGCTTCTGTCTGGAGATGTGTTGGTGGTACCAGAGTCTTTGGGCATGGCCATAGTTTTCGCCTGTGCAGCGCTCATTTCAGTCTGTATAACAGTAGTACTGCTGTAGCTAGAATCCGTACTACTGGAATCCCCTTGTACAATGGTAGCGCTGCTGTAGCTAGCGTCACGACCCTCCTCCTCCTCCTCCTCCTTCTCCCGCCACGCGGCATAGAAGTCGTGCGATCCTGGGTCAAAGGTTGTCTCGGGGAGAGGGGAGCCGCTACACTCAAAGTACTCCTCGGAGGTGGTGGAGAGGTTGGAGTCGGCTCTGAACGAGGAGGGTGGCGAGCCGTCGCTCACGGGCGTGCACGAGCACGAGCAGAACGCGGGGCTGAGCGTGCGCGGCTCAGGCGTGAGCGCGGGCGACTCCGGGGGGGGCGCAGGACAGGGGGGCGCGGGGGTTACCTCGGAGGGTCCCTCCGCTCCCCGTGTGTCTGCGCCCGGCTCCACCACAGGCGTGTGCGTCGCCGGGTGACACGGCGGCCCCCCATCCTGCCCGCCAGGGGTCGTCGCCGTGACCTTGCCGTGACCCCGCTGCGGGGGAGTGCTACCAGCTGTGGCAGGTTCCCGCGTTGCGCTGTCAACAGCGCGTTCGGTTGTGTGTGCGATGGACGCAGCGTCTGTCGGCATGGAGACAGCTGTCGGCGTCCCCGTTACCACAGCCTGTGGAGCTGCAGAGCTAGCTGTGCTCGGGCTGTCTCTCTGCGGCGCTGCTTTGGCCGGGTAAACTGACTGTGGTGTCACTGTGTCATCCCTGCCTCTGGGTGGCGCTGCAGCCATAGTGCCCTCCCTCTGTGGTGCTGTGGTCCCAGACTCACACTGTAATGTGGTGGCTTGCGTTTCTCTGGCAGCCTGACCCATGTTTACACTCAGGCTGCCTAATTGCGGTTGCAGTTTTGTTTCAGCGTCTTTTTGTAGTCCTTTTATAGTCTTTGGTGTCACTTGTGCGGTCTCAGTTTTGGCACAGTTTGTTTTGGGAGAGGCCGGCGTGTCATTGGTGGCTTTCCCGGCTGCCGGGTGTGTTGTGTCTTCCTGAGGTTGTGTTGTTCTGGTCTCAGTGTCTGTTTGTTTGAGTGTTTGACTCGTCTCGACTTCTGGTGCTGGTCCACTGGTACCTGGTGTTGATTTGCTAGTTTCTGGTCCACTGATACCCGGTGCTGGTTTACTAGTGTCTGGTGCTGGTCCACTGGTACCTTGTGTTGATTTGCTAGTTTCTGGTCCACAGATACCTGGTGCCGGTTTACTAGTGTCTGGTGCTGGTCCACTGGTACCTTGTGTTGATTTGCTAGTTTCTGGTCCACTGATACCCGGTGCTGGTTTACTAGTGTCTGGTGCTGGTCCACTGGTACCTTGTGTTGATTTGCTAGTTTCTGGTCCACAGATACCTGGTGCCGGTTTACTAGTTTCTGGTACTGATCCACTGGTACCTGGTGTTGGCTTGCTAGTTTCTGGTACAGGTCCACTGGTACCTGGTGAGGGTTTACTAGATACCGGTCCACTGGTACCTGGTGTTGGCTTGCTAGTTGCTGGTACAGGTCCACTGGTACCTGGTGATGGTGTACTAGATAATGGCCCACTGGTAGCTGGTGTTGGTTTACTAGGTTCTGGTACTGGTCCACTGGTAGCGGGTGTTGGATTACAATTTTCTGCTACTGATCCACTGGTATATGTTGCTAGTTTGCTAGTTTCTGGTACAGGTCCACTGGTACCTGGTGATGGCGTACTAGATACTGGTCCACTGGTACCTGGTGTTGGTTTGAAAATTTCTGGCACTGGTCCACTGGTACCTGGCGATGGTTTACTAGATATTGGTCCACTGGCACCTGGTGTTGGATTGCTAGTTTCTGGTACTGGTCCACTGGTACCTGTTTTTGTTCTGAAAGTTTCTGTTACTGGTCCACTGGCACCTGGTGATGGTTTACTAGGTGCTGGTCCACTGGTACCTGTTGTTGGTTTGCTAGTTTCTGGTATTGGCCCACTGGTAGATGCTGTTGTTTGACTAGTTTCTGGTACTGGTCCACTGGTAGCTGGTGTTGGCTTACTAGATTCCTGTACTGGTCCACTGGTTACTGGTGTTGGTTTTCTAGTTTCTGGTACTGGTACACTGGTTACTGATGTTTGTTTGTTAGTTTCTGACACTGGTCCACTGGTTACTGGTGTTGATTTGCTAGCTTCTGGTACTGGTCCACTGGTTACTGTTGTTTGTTTGTTAGTTTCTGATACTGGTCCATTGGTAGCTGCTGTTGTTTGACTAGTTTCTGGTACTGGTACACTGGTTACTGGTGTTGGTTTGCTAGCTTCTGGTACGGGTCCACTGGTTACTGATGTTGGTTTGCTAGTTTCTGGTACTGGTCCACTGGTACCTAGTGTTGCTTTGCTAGTGTGTGGTGTTGTTCTGGGCACCACTCGGACCTCTTGGTAGTCCAGGCGGTTGCTGATGACCAGCTGGACCGTGCGAGGCTTAGGAACAGGGGGAGCCAGCGGGGTGGAAGAGGGGATGGAAGGAGTGGAGTGAGGAGCAGAGGGGACAGAGGGAGTAGAGTTGTGGTTGGGAGAGGAGAAAGGGGGAATAACGTTTGTAGATGGTTGTTTTGGCTGGGTGTGGGTCTGTGACCGTCTATTGAGCTCACCATGAGAGCTGTCTGTGCATGTCTGGGCATTGAGGTCCGACATAGGCTGAGGTATTTGTGTGTTTGACAAACGTTTCGCAGTCACGTTGTGTTCTGTATTAGGAGTGTGTGTCTCCTCGACCTGAGTGTGTGCGACCGGCCCAGGTCGAGGGTCAGCTCCGGAGCTAGGCTCGGCGGCATGTCCCTGGCAGGGTGTGGACTTTGGCTCCGTGGGTTTGGGGTCGGGTTCCGGGGGCGTGACGCTGACCCGTCTGTGCTGGGCCACCTCAGGTAGGGTCTCCTTGGGCGCGGCCAGGGGGCTGCTGAAACGGATGGCCTGGCTGGTCTCAAACCTCTCCGAGCGCTGCAGGTGCACCTGGGTGGGGCGACTGGCGTCCCGCACGTTGATGAAGCCGATGACATCGCTGGGCGGGTCGGGTTCGGGCCAGACGGGCAGGTAAGGGATGAGGTACGCCTTCTCCAGATGGGCCAGCCCCGGGTGGAGGGGTGGAGCCTCCGCTTCCTGCTTCGTGGCCTTGTTCCCCTGCTTCCTGGATTCGGGGAGCGCGGGGTTCTGGGAGTTGGAGTTCTTGCCGCTGTTCTGGTCGGAGGAGGAGGTGGGGCTGCTGTTGCTAAGGGTGACCAGGGCGTATTTGGGGTTGATGAGTTTCCGGGCGACCTCGGCGGAGGGCGGCGCCACAGGGGCTGCCGGGGGGAGGGGCTCGGGCTGGGGCTCCGTTCTCGTGGCGACCTTGCGGAGGCTGACGGCACAAGAGGTCACGTAGAGGTCACGGAACAGGCGGTCAAAGGCTTCCACCGCCTGGCCCGTTACCACGGTGATCAGATGTTTGTCGAGTCGTGATGCTGTCCAGGTGAAGCTGTGGATACACACACACACACACACACACA
>JAPMUY010011070.1:47500-65000 GCA_026901105.3 Galaxias olidus | reverse complement strand
AATTGTACGTCAAAGTGCGGTCCAGCTTTTCACAAAAAAAAGCACAGAACACATCCTGTGTTATGTATATGAGTGACAGATGTCAGTATCACTGTATCAGCACATAAACATGACCACATGCCACCGGCTCTGGCATTATAACTGCTGAACGCCGGTTTAATGTGTCATTATAACTGCTGCTGTTTACTGTGTCGATAAAGTGACGGCCATTTGATCTGACTCATTTTTATAGGTTCAACTCTATCGAGCCTGTAGACCATTGTGCAATTATAAAAAGGGAGTTACAGACGTTTATCTTGATTCTGCCGAAATGGACAGACGCCGTGGGTGATAAGGCGTGCTTTTCCAGGAAAGTACCTTCATGTGTCGTTCAAAATGGTCTGCCCTGGTAGGGTTGTAAACACACATATATTCGTGCTGTAGGCAGTGGAAATGTACCATCAATCTAAGTCACTAACATTAACCCAAACAAACCGCTTCTTTTCATGTGATCCGCGAAACGAGTGAGGATCGGCACGTGATCCCCGCGTGCGCTTTGCCCTGCTTCTTCTACCGGCAGACATGACTTGACATGGCCTCCTATTAAAAACCTCAGCATCTTCCCACTGCTGGTAAAAGTCTGGCAGGTGGAGCGGGTCGTTAAAGAGAGATTAAAAGCAGCTATCCCATAAAAAAAACCTTGTGGGTATTTACTTTGAAATCCCAGTTGACAGGGGCTGCGAATGCCTCGGTGACACCGGCCTCAGTGATGTCATATCCTGGACACTACCCTCAGTGACGTCATATCCTGGACACTAGCTGTTTAGCAAACAGTGGGATCAATATTCAGATTTCCTCTGAAGTGTAACACAAGCAGGGACGTACAATGCTTACAATAGTTTTGGCTATTCCATTTCTCTCAGGACCACATTTTTAATGCCAGAGATGATTGTTTGTCATCCGTGGGCTGGTGTTTATGAAAACGTGTGGACGATATATCCTTTGCCTCTGACATGTTCTGTTGGCCTCAGACAAGGCTTGCCTATGCCTTGTATGTTACATCATTACAACACGACTCACATTTTTATTCAAACGCAAAAGTAAGCTTTGTAAGCATGCTTTACTTATAATATACCTCTCTTTTTTTCTCTCTTTTTTTCAGGGTGGAGTTGGCTGGTGACAGTGATAGATGGATGGATGAGACAGAGAAAGAGAGAGGGGGAGCGAGAGAGAGAGTGAGAGAGAGGGGGAGGGAGAGAGAGAGAGTGGGTGTGTGTGTGAGAGAGAGAGAGAGAGAGAGGGAGGGGGGAGGGAGAGAGAGAGAGGGAGAGAGTGTGTGTGTGTGTGTGTGAGAGAGAGAGAGAGAGAGAGAGAGAGAGCAATAGATAAGATATGATGCGGCTTGAGCCTTTCCAGATCAGGCCAAGTCAGGGCCTGTTAAAGGCCACAGATACAGGGTGAGTCTGCCAACAACGTCTGAACTCATCGCTGATATGTAATCTAAACCACTTGAACTTTGCCTAGCTTTCCCTGGTGTCGCAGGAAGCGAACCGGTCTACTGTACTCTGACCCGCTATTCACATTGTGTCAACATTGCTGTCTAGCTGAAGAATGGGCGTATACATTATCATTATGGTTTTGAATGTTAGGCTGCTGGATACGGTACTAGTCCTTATAGACTGAAAGAGTCGCAACGCGCTACGAGTAATGCACAAACTGGTTACCGTACAAATTCAGAGGGTTACTGTACAAATTCAGAGGCCCACACACCCGAGGGAATTGGCAAGTTAGATTGAGCTTTCATGTACACAGTGTGTCATTAAAATCTGCCGTAAAATTCTGAGGTAATTTTGTAAATAATACCTTTTATAAAAAACGTATACCTTATACCTTTTGCGCCTGCGCAATTGTTTTCCTAATAATTTCTTTGATGTGAGCGTGGCCATCCATAGGTGGCTGAGCGATCACGTTTACGCGTGTCACCCCTCGGTATGAGACGCTGTCTGGCCAGCCCAAGTCCAGCTGTGGGAAAGAGCAGTCCGACAAGTCCGGCCAATACTGTAGGGACAGGGGGGGCTCATCACTGTCTGAGTCCGCCTGATAAGGCTCGGAGCCCGGGTTATATAGCTCAAGCGCCCCGCTCAGTCTCTCGAGCTCCAAGTTTGAGAGGAATCCTCGGACGCCATGAGCTTGGAGGTATTTCTCGAATTCTTCTAGTCCTTCCCTTAAGAATGACTCAAGCGCGAGCCGTTGTTCCTCGCAGTAGAGGAATTCCGGTTTGGACTCGTGAGTCCGGAGGTTCACGTGATTATCGTCCAGACACTGGATCTGGGACAATGCCATGGTTCAAAAGTTAAGGGGCTGTCCGTGGTACAAAAAAAGGAGAAAGAATGAACAATTGTATAATCCAATAGATTGACCCAGATATAGATCACTCAGCAAACTTCCCTCACCAACTTTCTCCAGGCTTTGGGTCAGCAAATATACTCCATAATAGCGTCCCTATACTTTGTTACAGAGCTCGAAGTATTTTAATTGTTTGTTGCCAGATGTTACACAACTTGTTGCGCTCTGTCTATTTGGTCGCGCCATTGTTGTCCGGTTATTCGGCCATTATTCCCGTGTTTAGGCTGCAGACGGACTCACTCCCTCAACTTGAACCGGGTTCTCCCGGGCGCGCAATTCAACCCTAGTCACTGGCGCAGCCGCGCGAAGACAGGTGGCAAGAAAACGCATCTCCACCCACCACGTGATCTCTAGAACTTCCAAATGAGGTGTGTTTGAGCGTGTGCGTGTGTGTGTGTGTGTGTGTGAGAGAGAGAGAGAGAGAGAGAGAGAGAGAGAGAGAGAGAGAGAGAGAGAGAGAGAGAGAGGAGAGAGAGAGAGAGAGAGAGTCCAGGATGAAATGTGTCTTGAGGGGTAAGTCAAAGGGGGTAAATTCAAATTAGACAGGAGGTGTCATATGATGGTTTTCTGACAAACACACACACACACACACACACACACACACACACACACACACACACACACACACACACACACACACCCTCTCTCTCTCTCTCTCTCTCTCTCTCTCTCTCTCTCTCTCTCTCTATCTCTCTCTCTCTCTTTCACTCTCTCTCTCTCTCTTTCTTTCTCCCTCTCACCACCCCCCTCTCTCTCCCTTTCTCTCTCTTTCTGACACACACAAACACACATACACTCATAACTCATTATCTTGCTTGAAAGGTTAGCTATGTGGATTAAATGTTTTGTCAAAGTGAAGGTGTGATGGGTGGTTTGACCTGCTTTGGGCTGAACTGTA
The DNA here is from genome assembly GCA_026901105.3 of Galaxias olidus. Taxonomy (NCBI): domain Eukaryota; kingdom Metazoa; phylum Chordata; class Actinopteri; order Galaxiiformes; family Galaxiidae; genus Galaxias; species Galaxias olidus. The sequence goes on along the minus strand of JAPMUY010011070.1, from coordinate 61,717 downwards.
TCTTGAACATGAACGTAAGACAACTCTGCCTTTGGAAGTGGAACCCTATTAGATCACTGTTTAATTCCTGGAACAAAAGAAACAGTAAGACTCAGTGGTTAAACTGTAGATGCCTGAAATGATGATAACAATAACATCATTTCTAAAATGAAGGCTATTGTAAATTCATAAAGTAGGGTTTTCTATACATTTTTCACACTGTTATACAGTATGTGTGGTGGGCCATCCATTTTCTTATATTTTATTCTATTCTATGGAATTCTATTCTATTCCGTTCTGTTCTGTTCTGTTCCATTCTAATCTATGATATGATATGCTAATCTACGCTATTCTATTTTATTCTGTTCTATGCTATGCTAATCTATGCTATTCCATTTTGTTCTATTCTATGGGGTGGGGTGGGGGGGGGGTGATCCATCCGTTGACCACTTACTTGAAATTAACAGTACTTACAACGTCTCAATGTTGTCTTTAATTAAAAAGACGTGTTTTGATAATGGGTTAAGAAGCCCTTCTTAGCTTAGCTATGCTGCTTAGCAAAAGGACCACACTGTCCTACTTCCGCTTTACTTTGACATTTCTTCTGAATTTAAGAAATAACCATGTAGAAGATAAACCATGCAAGTCATAGCAGAAGATAAACAATGCAAGTCATAGCAGCAGAGCGGAACACGAGTTACACAAAAGTGAGTCGAGGCTTTGAAGTGTTGGTATGCCAGCCACGGGAGCACTAAATGAGGTTACGTCTTAAAAGATTAAGGTGGTAATGAAGCCTTTCATTGAACACTTCAATAGCGCTTGTCTGGATTAAATATGGGCTGGGATTAAAGCACCTCGACGTTGGGCAGTGCCAGACCTACTCCCGTCTTTCACCCTCCCTTCCTCCCTTCCTTCACTTTCTCTCTATCTCTATCTTACAGTATAAAACAGTATAGTACAGGATCTTCAACTCCTCCTAAAAGGTAGAGGGTCTTTTAAAGCTGCCTATCTCTCTCTCTCTCTCTCTCTCTCTCTCTCTCTCTCTCTCTCTCTCTCTCTCTCTCTCTCTCTACCTTCACACCTCCCTCTTTTCCTCTTTCTTTCTCTCCCTTTCTCTCTCTCGCTCCCGCTCTCTCTCTCTTTCATTCATTTTCGACCAAAAAATCCCCCCCCCCCCCCCCCCCCCCCCCCGTGAGAAGTTCTGCCACCCCTTCGTTCAGCTATTCGCAGCCACGGGCGTTGAAAGCGTCGGTGGGCGAGGCAGTTTTAACCGTGTAGCTGCAGGTTGTTTTGCAGGGCTGGCTGTGTTATCCCCTCCAGGGGTGATCTATGTGGGTCTCCACAAGCCCCCAGGCAGGAAGGGCTGTCAAACCTCCGCGGAGCGGCCTGGTGCTGCAGCTGTTTGCCTGGCAGGGGGGTCGTCCAGGCAGGCTGCTGCCACGGCTGCTGCTGGCTGTTTTTCTGAAGACGGGTGAAACCTAAATCTGCAGCTGTAGAAATAGAGGAAGTAGAGAGGACAAGAGGGTTTGAGAGCAAACCCCCGTACCCATCACCTAAACTTGTTATCCTGTCTGTCTATCCCTCAGGATCTTGTCTTGTTTTCCTTGACTTCTCTCTTCTCTCTTTCTCTCTCTCTCTTTCTCTCACTCTCTCGCTCTGTCTCTCCATCTCTCCCCACATGCCTCTCTCGATCTCTCTCTCTCGCTCTCTCTCTCCCCACAGCTCTCTTTCTCTATTTCTCTCTCTTTACTTGATGTCTTGATGTGTCCATATTGTTTGTGACAGACAGAGTATGGTCTGGATTCTCCGTCTGACTGCGGCATTGCAGAATGGCGGCTTTAAGACACAAGTAGGTCATGAAAACGTTTCATGTAGATCTCACTCTCTCTCTTTCTCTCTCTTTCTCTCTCTGTCTGTCTCTCTCTCTCTAGCTCTCTTTCTCTCTCTTTCTCTCTGTCTCTCTCTCTATCTCTCTTTCTCTCTCTTTCTCTCTCTGTCTCTCTCTCTCGTCTCTCTCACTCGACAACAAGCACACAGAAAAACACATAGTCATGTGCTCCCTGTCTTAGAAGGACATAAAAGTAACATATTTTTTTTGTAAAAAGAACAAACAACACTATTTTTGGGACACCTTTAACATCTTGATGTTTCTTTTTTAATCTCCCGCCAACACACAGAGGAAAGAAAGACTTTATTCGTTGTAGCTTTGGCTGTCACACCACTATATCACTATCTCTGCCAATCGTGATGCAGGCAGAAAAAGAGTAAATGTGCCTAGGGGATTCTGGGACGTGACCCTGCTTCCTGTTTTCTGTTCAAACATCTCGTCCTGGTGAGCAACATTGTTTGCATAGAACAGGTCCTGCTGGGAAACGGCACACACACACACACACACACACACACACACACACACACTGACACACATGCACATACACACTAACACACACACACACACACACACACACACACTGACACACATGCACACACACACTGACACACATGCACATACACACTAACACACACACACACACACACACACACACACACTGACACACAGACACACACACACTGACACCCACACACCCACAAACTGTTTGGCAAACATGCTCACACACAAGCATAACACAGGGCCTGTGGGGGAACAACACACACTCTTCTCTCTTTCTCACTCTACACAGTGTTAATCATAGCTTAAACAGCATGTATGTATTACATCATTTGATTATTACATTTAGCCCAGGTTTCTTTGTAGAGAAACAGGTAATCTGATTAAAATGACACAAGTTACATTTTTGGATTGCTTGATGAAAGAAGTTATACTGCTGCATGAAATAATAATAAAAAAACAACATTCTGTTATGAGTGATAATATCATTAGGACCAATGGCACACCCAATCTGTTAAAAATATCCATTCCATACACACCTAGATACATACAGAATGCATTCATTCTTACATACTTCATACATAAATGCACACAAACAAACACTAGGTCATTCACCGCCAACAGAAAATTCACAAAGAAGGAAACGTCCAAATACACTTTTTAATCATTGTTTCGAACGGACAAAGACAGATTCTGTAACCTATGGAATTATCCTCGCTCCAGCCATTAATGAAACCACTCTGAATTCAACCTGTCAGCTATCTTTCTGCTTTACAATAGGAGATCAATAGGTGTGATCACAGATATGGTTTAGGCCAATATGTTATTGATCGGTACAGTCAAGCACCTTAATGGGAAAAACCCTTTGACATAATATATGTTTCCAATAGATATATACAAGCATAACAATCAACAACCTAGTATGACGCATTCTTTGTATAGGTGTGTTATATGAATAATGTTTGATATGATTTCACCTTTTTTTTGCGATTAATAAATACATAAGGAAGCAAGACGTTTTGAAACAAAGAATTAATGAAGGTGGAAAAAAACGTACAGAGTAGAAGCAGAGAATTACAAAACATCTGTTTCACGTTTCGGGGAAGTGTTCAACTCTCCTTCTGTTTAACGCACAGTAGCTCCAATACAGTGACCTCAATACAGACACACACAGGGAGAAGGACTGGACACACACACACACACACACACAGACAGACACACTCTGAGACATACACATCAGACATGCATGTTCCCTTGAGGTAAAACACACACACACACACACACACACACACACACACACACACACACACACACTCTAACACAGACAGACACACTCTGAGACACACACATCAGACATGTATAGTCGCATGCTCCCTCGAGGTAAAACACACACACAGACACACACACACACACGGTCCTGGACAGAGGAGTCTGTCGTGTCAGAAACCCTGCGGTCTCTTTGTCTGACCCACATGGACACAATGAGGCTGTGTCTGTCAGAGTCTCTCCTCTGTCCCCCCTCCTCCTCCTCCTCCTCCTCCTCCTCTCCCGGGACCCTCGTCTCCAACCCCGCCCTTCCTCTTCCTCTCCCTGATTACCAGTCCTATTTACTCGATGGCAGTGTGTGTGTGTGTGTGTGTGTCTGTGTGTGTTATGTGCATACCAGGGTACCCAGACTCTGTATGGTCTTTGCTAGTGTTTTGAGTAAACCTGTGTGCTTGAGCTCGCACAGTGTAAAGAGATCCCCTCTGGCTTCAGTCTAAGGGGCAGATAGGCTAAAAAGCCCTGTTAATGAGTCAGCAGCTTCCTTGCCTGGCGCTCTGGTTGAACGAGTCGTTTCTTTAGACTCGCGTCCAGGGGTAAATCATTAGTTACTGCAATGAGCTGCTCTATAGTTCGAGGCGGAGGAGGAGGAGGAGGGGGGGGGCTTTAGAATTAGGGGCGGGGTGTAAGTCTTTTGACGGGCAGCTCAGTGACCTATGAGACGACTCCGAGGCGGTTGGTCACTGGTAAATGGGCTGGACGTATTCCGGCGGGAAGAAACCGATGCGTCCGTGGCAACGGCCTCTCCAGCGCACGGCGTCGGAGCAGTCGAGCAGGTCGACGAGATCGCCGCGGAGGAAGCGTAGCTGGGAGGGGTGGTGCGGAGTGAAGTCCAACAGCGCGTGGGCGTGGTGAGGCCGCTGTCAGGACCAACAACAGAAGATCTATTTAACGTGTAGGATCAGGGAAACCAAACAGCAGACAAACAGTGCATGCGACTTTAAGCTCATACGAAGCAAACACAACCTGCACTCATTGGAGGTCATTATATTATTATTATTGTTACAATAAGAAGCAGCAGAAGAAGAAGAGGAAAAACTATTTGCGCCGCACTTTTTTTAAAAGAGTTTAAAAAAAAAGTATTGGCAACCAAATCAAAACTAAAATAATAACAAAAAACACCTCTAAACAAGGTCAATTCATCTCGGTTGACCCCAGTCCACCTACAGGGGTATAGTCAGCTCGCCTGTGGTTCTTACAGTCATAAGGCTCCAGACCTGCTTTGCATATTCACCACCGTAAAGGGGTGAGTGTGTGTCCGCTGGGTGTGTGTCAGGTCTGAACACGGGCCTGGGATTATGATAACGCCACAGAGCGGAGCACCACGGGCCATTGCTCTACAGTAGACAGGCTTTATCTACCCCGACAGTTCCATTCAGCGAGACTTAGATGGAATGATTTTTTTTTTAAACGCAAGCTTTACAATTGTCAAAAACACGTCTAGTTTTCTGACAGTTTTGATAAAAAGCCTGCCAGGACAAGAGGTCTAGTTAAAAAAAAAAGAAAACATTGTGAAAAATGACTTCATATATAATCTTCTTCATCATTTTAACGTAATCGCTGTCCAGATATATTCCACTGTCTTCCCCAGTGTGCAGACTACAGCTATGACTCTCTAGCAGTCTTTAACCAGTGTGCAGACTATAGCTATGACTCTCTAGCAGTCTTTAGTGTGCAGACTATGGCCATGACTCTCTAGAAGGCTTTAGTGTACAGACTATGGCTATTACTCTCTAGCAGGCTTTAGTGTACAGACTATGGCTATGACTCTCTAGTAGTCTTTAGTGTACAGACTACAGCTATGACTCTCTTGCCGTCTTTAGTGTGCAGACTATAGCTATGACTCTCTAGAAGTCTTTAGTGTGCCTGACTATGGCTATGACTCTCTAGCAGTCTTTAGTGTGCAGACTATAGCTATGACTCGCTAGCAGTCTTTAGTGTGCAGACTATAGCTATGACTCTCTTGCAGTCTTTAACCAGTGTGCAGACTATGACTGTGACTCTCTAGCGGGCTTTAGTGTGCAGACTATGGCTATGACTCTCTAGCAGTCTTTAGTGTGCAGACTATGGCTATGACTCTCTAGCAGTCTTTAGTGTGCAGACTATAGCTATGACTCTCTAGAAGTCTTTAGTGTGCAGACGATGGCTATGACTCTCTAGCAGTCTTTTGTGTGCAGACTATAGCTATGACTCTGAGTCACAGTCTCTAATAGTCTTTAACCTGTACCTCTGACCTCTCGGTGACCTCAAGGCTCTTTTGATACAGAACACAGAGACCACCGCACTTCTGAATCACCTCGGACTGTAATCTAAAAACCCTGTTTGCCAAATGGATATGAATTATGGGTAACTTCAAACGAGCGTGCTTGTGGGCATGGGGAGGACAAAGAAGCTATGGTACGACAGAGTTTTTGTTATTTTCCCTCGAAATGAATATTGCATGAATCAAGCTCGTTTTTAAAAGATGGCTGAAGAGGGAAATGAAGCGTGCAATTGAGACGGCCACACGGCGCCGTGTTCCTCTGCAGCGTTCTCTGTGATGGTGAAGCGGCAGCGGTCTAGTCAGAGAGGAGGAAGCAAGGAAGGCGGTTATTTTGAGACGGGGGCTGAACTACTGACCCTCCTCTATCGCTGTCAGGAAGGCTGCTGGAGATCAGTGGAGAGAGGCCTGCCACAGTCACTGACGGGAATAAATACAAACACATGGGCACGTTATTAATACTGCACGTCTGTTGTGTGCTTGAGGTTAGAATGCAGGGGCATGGTTTTTGTTCTGTTCCATAAGAAAACATACGCACTCACACACTCACACACTCACACACTCACACACTCACACACTCACACACTCACACACTCGCAAACACACACGCCACCACCCTGTCGTCTTTCGCTCTGCTCCCTCATCGCTGGCTTATCATTTATCTGCCGCGAGACTCTCGTTTATCTGTGTGTGTGTCTGCTTATAGGGGAGTTGTGGGCCTACAGGTATGTTGTTATGAATTTAGCCGGGTGAGCCAGCATGAGTAGGAACATGTCGGTAAGGTCGACAACTCTCAGTCTCTCAGCTGCCATCTGTTGTCCTGTTCACGTTTAGGGACGAGGGAGGCTGTTTCCCTGAGTTCACATTGTCTCTCTGAATCACCCCAAACCTATGACATCACCAGCTACTGTGACAGAGGAGACAGAATCATCTGGATGGAACAGACTGCTTTATGACATCACCAGCTACTGTGACAGAGGAGACAGAATCATCTGGATGGAACAGACTGCTTTATGACATCACCAGCTACTGTGACAGAGGAGACAGAATCATCTGGATGGAACAGACTGCTTTATGACATCACCAGCTACTGTGACAGAGGAGACAGAATCATCTGGATGGAACAGACTGCTTTATGACATCACCAGCTACTGTGACAGAGGAGACAGAATCATCTGGATGGAACAGACTGCTTTATGACATCACCAGCTACTGTGACAGAGGAGACAGAATCATCTGGATGGAACAGACTGCTTTATGACATCCCCAGCTACTGTGACAGAGGAGACAGAATCATCTGGATGGAACAGACTGCTTTATGACATCACCAGCTACTGTGCACCTGCACCACACTGGACCAACGCTCTGGCAGTTGGGACTGTTTCTACAAGACCCATACTTGCCAACCTTGAAACATCAAAAAATTCGGAGGATTTCCAAACAATAGCGAGGGTCTGGCGGTCCTCTATACAAAAAACAGTCTTGATAGAGAATTGTGGCAATGAAAATCGTGAGTCTCATGGGCAAATCCGGAGAGTTGGCAAGTATGACAAGACCTTGACGGTTTACCGTGGTCATTTTTGCTTTCACTTGTTAAAATAAGTGTCAAGCTGACTGTCTATCATTATGTTACTCCGCTGGCCAATATTGAGAACAATTGCACCGATCTTTACAGGTAAACTCTCTTTTGTTCCATTGCGTCAGCCGTCAGTCAAATTTCCATTGCTAGTGCCGTGGGCTCTTTCACTTCCTGTTTACACGCCAGGCCTCCTCGTTATCCTGTCATGACCTGTCAACGGTCAGCCTGGCCCCAAACAGGCTTGTTAGCAGGTCAAAGGTCGATGGAGTCTCTGCCATACCAATAATATGATCCCCCACAAATACAGTATGTATCTTCTTATGATTTGAAATATATCATATGAGTAAATAGCATGTATTAACCAGCATATATGTATGTAAATTAATTGAGGCTGTGACCCTCACATTGAAAATGCAGCCCTCATACTTCCCCTTTCCACACTGTGGTGACAGACACCGGTACACATCAGCCTGGTCTGGTTCCTTGGTGGGAAAACACCACGTGGAAGGGAGATGACATCAGAGAGGAGCATAGACAGACCACCACCGTGCATGACATCATCCTAGCTTCCTGGCTCGCACACCAGCTGCAGGAGTGAAACTCCCCCTGACCCTGTATGACCTATTGTTGTATTTGACACTAACGCCTTAATGTACAGTATATAACTGTGTTGCTATAGCTTTGTTGTATATTTTGTCCAGCTGCCACTTGAAACCCTTGGAATAATGTAAGCCAATGTGGACTAGTACACTTCACTATTACATTGCAAAAACCTTTTTATAATACAGCTTCATCTAGCTAAAGGCAACACCACCAACCACATGATTCTGATTCGAAGATCCACCTTGACATTATAATGTGACCCTTGACCTCATAGATTCATGTGGACGTGATTGGTAGGATGAGTCATCTGTCACACACAACCGGATTCGAATGAGCTAAAGATTAACTAGTGGCTCGAAATCCAAGCCATGAAATTTAATCAGCCTGCCAGCCCGCAGCGTAAGAACAAAAAAAAAACAGGACAGCTTGCTCTGATTGGAATGCATGGAACACCCACACACACACACACACACACACACACACCAGGACCACGCGCACGCACACGCACGCGCGCGCGCACACACACACACACACACACACACACACACACACACACACACAAGGGTCGCACACCCAGAGTGTGACGTCATGACCTCCGAACCGAAGCGGGTGACGCGGTCCTTCACCTAGGTTACCCTCATCAGTGTCCCTGAATCTCAGACAGGATAGACACTAACTTGGTCCAACCGACACGGAGCGCGAGACCAGGACCTGTGAAGCGAGTGGATGAGGCTGGAGCCTGGCGCCTGGGGGCGATGCACTGTCTCGCACATCCCAGGATAATGTGCTCTGAGTCGGGCAACGTACCGACGCCCACTGGGGACGGAGGAATCGTACGGGCCCGTCTACAGTCATCGATTATGTATTGTGATACTAACTAGTAGACCCCGAGGGGAGCAACACAAGATACTGGTGGTGGACGTGATCTATTTGTTTATATTTGTAAGCTCGTCGTGCCTTTAAATTTGTCAGTTGGAATTGAATCATTGTACATGTTAATAGGGAAGCATTGCTTTTGGATGGTTATTACATTGATTTGAAATAGCAGAAGTAATGTCAGTGTAACATGAAGAAACCACAGAAGAAATACAAACAAAGGCAGGAAGAAGAAAAAGAGAGTGTTGCAGACATAGAGATAGAACACTAGAATCGGCACGTGACGCAATAGAGACTCTAGTGTTCTATCTCTATGGTGGCAGACAGGAGCGAGTTCTTACCCTGGCTAAGTGTTCCGGATCCCTTAGGAAAACGGTTCTCTCCTTGGCGATGCTGTTGCTATGGTAAAAGTCCACCAACTCGTTGAGGGATGGGAACAGCTCGTCCCAGATGAAGTACTGACCCAAGCGGTCCTCCAGAACTTTGAAATGCTGCACATGGTCCCCATAGCTGCACACACACATACACACACACACACACACACACACACACAGAGAGAAAGAGAGAAAAAATACCTAATTATAGGAGAAATTGAACTATATCATATAAAAATTTACCAATCATGGTCACTGTACAAATAACAAATGAGTGTGATATCTTGTCAGCATTTTCAAACTGCACATTTTACAGGTATTTCCCATTTTACCAATAATACAGTAGCATCTGATACTAATACAAAATGAGTGTGATATCGAGGCCAGCTGTCCTAGGATAATAACCACCACACAAACAAGCACATGACCATGCACTGAATTTGATAAAAGCTTGTGGTTTGTTGCACTGTAGATCTGCATCTAGTAGATCAGACTCGCCTCGCCAGTCCAACAGCAGACAGTGGTATTTTGTACTTCTTTTCTTATCCAACTAAAGGCCAATAGAAACACAAGAACGACTGTTTTTTTTCTCTCTGTTGATGTTGCCATGAAGGGAAATACAAGCACGTTAGGGTCAGCCATCTTAGACACAGTTACAATCTATTCCTTCTGAATAATCTAAATCCGTGGCAGGGTTCCGGAACATTCAGGAGCAAATGACAGTTGGAAGCAGCACGACATGGAACACATCTCCTCGGCTCCTTAGTGTCTCTATGTGTGACGTTTTTGTCTGTTCTTTCATACAGTGCCGTTCAAACCGCCATTACATCACCAGCCACGGTCACCCCTGCTCTCTGCTGCCCCCAGCTGGTTAGAGGCAGGATATTTCAGGGGATCGTTTCTACCTCGAAATCTGAGGTTATGGCATATAAATATCATATAAATATCAGATTAGAGAACGAGAGAAAGAGGGGGAGACAAAAGAGAGAGGGATATAGAGAGAGAGGTGGAGAGAGACGGAGAGAGGTGTGTGTGTGTGTGTGGGGGGGGGGGGGTGTTACAATTAAGTCTTTAACAATTACAACCAAGAGACATTAGAGAAACCATCTCTGTATCTCCACTTAGCAGCAGCTGTCACACACACACACACACCCACACACACACACACACACACACGCGCACACACACACACACACACACACACACACACACACACACACACACATACACACACCCTCTCTGCCTCTGAAGTAGTTGATTCTAATTAAGGCCCAAAGCAATACGGAGATCATGTTGTCTTTCCAGTAAAGCAAAGAGGGAGGAGGGGGTGAGAGAGTGTTGGACAGAGTCTGATGGACGAAGAAAGAGAGAGGAAGGGAGTGAAAGAGAGATGGACAGAGGAAAAGACAGACAGGCTGAAAGAAATGTACCTAGTTTTACAGACAGGCAGACAGACAGACAGGCAGGCAGACAGACAGGCAGGCAGGCAGGCAGGCAGGCAGGCAGGCAGGCAGGCAGGCAGGCAGGCAGACAGACAGACAGACTGGCAGGCAGGCAGACAGACAGACAGACAGACAGACCGGCAGACAGACAGACAGACAGACAGGCAGACAGACAGGCAGACAGGCAAGCAGACAGGCAGGCAGACAGACAGGCAGACAGACAGACAGGCAGGCAGACAGGCAGGCAGGCAGGCAGACAGACAGACAGGCAGACAGACAGGCAGACAGGCAAGCAGACAGGCAGGCAGACAGCCAGACAGGCAGACAGGCAGACAGGCGGGCAGGCAGACAGACAGGCAGACAGGCAAGCAGACAGGCAGGCAGACAGACAGACAGGCAGACAGACAGACTGGCAGGCAGACAGACAGGCGGGCAGACAGACAGGCAGACAGACAGGCAGACAGGCAAGCAGACAGGCAGACAGACAGACAGACAGGCAGACAGGCAAGCAGACAGGCAGGCAGACAGACGGATTTAGTTGTAACTTGTAGTTGTGGTTGAGCCAAACAGCAGAATTAATGCAAGTGTAAAGGTCATCTGCGAATGCCCACATCTTCCCTCCCTTCCTCCTTCTCTCTCTCTTTCGCTTCCTCCTTCTCTCTCTCTCTCACTTCCTCTGTTTCTCTCCTGTTTTATGCTCTCGTGTACCGAGTTTGAAAATCACTGCAGACATCTGCTGGACATTGCAATCCCACGATTGCACACTGCAACCTCACCTTAATGTGTGTGTGTGTGTGTGTGTGTGTGTGTGTGTGTGTGTGTGTGTGTGTGTGTGTGTGTGTGTGTGTGTGTTAAAAGACGCTGTCTCTGTCGTGTATGTCTGCCAAGCGTGTGATTGGTTGAGTGAACAAGAGGTACCAGCCATAACCTGTCCCACCTTCACAGAGGAGATTTAGAGAGCAAGTGTGTGTGTGTGTGTGTGTGTGTGTGTGTGTGATACGGATAGACAGATTCTAGTGTGTTTGTGTTGCAGTTAACAGCACCCCCTCTGTTCAGTGAGCCTGCCAGCCTCTCAGGCCTGGGAAACCAATCGTGTTCTAACACCACCACACTATTAAACCAAAACTTCCTGTTAACACTCAGACAGCCATACAGATAGATATCTCCATGGAAATAACTCACTTTAAAACATACATTATCTACTAAGGGCCCGGGCTGGATTGAGCTCTACTGTTTCAGACTAGTACTGTACCAAACGGATCCATACTAAACCAAACCAAACCAAACCAAACCAAATGTAACTGGACTAGTTGAGTGGACTAGTCGTTACACCTCAGCACTCAAAGTGTAGACTTTTGATGTGAATACCTTCAAGAAAACGTGTGCTTGGAAACATTGGTCTAGTTGCTTCTTCTTCTTCTACTGCTTCCTGCGTAGGTGTAACCCAGCCTTAGTCATCTCACCTCCCAAGAAGAGGACGGGTCGGGTAGTGTGTGTTTCAATGTGTGTGTGTGTGTAGTTGTGAATGTGTGTGTGTGTGTGTGTGTGTGTGTGTGTGTGTGTGTGTGTGTGTGTGTGTGTGTGTGGTTGTGCCAAGCGCAGAGCATATATGGCTGTGCAAAGAGCAGAGACCATTTTTAGATCACCACACCATCCTGTTCCACAAAGCCTGCAGGAAGCAGCCGTACAGACCACAGGAAGTGATCTCATTGTCTCTGCTGCTCAGCACAGTAGACTCACTTTTTTCGATGTAGTACAAAATACATAGTAGTCCTTTTGGGCATGTGTAATCCGTAATGGATCATTGTTAAAGTAATAGATTACTCATGCATAGTAGTAGTCCAGTCCTTTTGGGCATGCGTAATCCGTAATGGATCATTGTTAAAGTAATAGATTACTCATGCATAGTAGTAGTCCAGTCCTTTTGGGCATGCGTAATCCGTAATGGATCATTGTTAAAGTAATAGATTACTCATGCATAGTAGTAGTCCAGTCCTTTTGGGCATGTGTAATCCGTAATGGATCATTGTTAAAGTAATAGATTACTCATGCATAGTGGTAGTCCAGTCCTTTTGGGCATGTGTAATCCGTAATGGATCATTGTTAAAGTAATAGATTACTCATGAATGTGTCCACCTGCCTATTGTACAGTAAAGCAACACTATAGCCTACTCATATTTTGCATGAGTACGGTCCCTGCCCTATTGATATGTTGTATACATTTTGCATTTTGTCAGTGGCCTACTGAAATGTTGAATATAATCTGTCAGTAATGCCACTCATATTTGATGGAGCTGAGCTGATCTGAGCTGAGCTGAGCTGAGCTGAGCTGAGCTGAGCTGATCTGAGCTGAGCTGATCTGAGCTGAGCTGAGCTGAGCTGAGCTGATCTGAGCTGAGCTGAGCTGAGCTGAGCTGAGCTGATCTGATCTGAGCTGAGCTGAGTTGAGCTGATCTGATCTGAGCTGAGCTGAGCTGATCTGAGCTGAGCTGAGCTGAGCTGATCTGATCTGAGCTGATCTGATCTGAGCTGAGCTGAGTGAAGCCAGTCAAAGGGAGCCTCAGAGTGAACATTCAAACAGAGACGAACAGGAGAACCAACCCAACATGGCCACCATCCTCTTCCCCTCCTGCTGTTAAACATCTAGCACCCAGACCTCCTCACTCTCTCCCTCCCTCCCTCCCTCCCTCCGTCCTTTCCTCTCCCTCTCCCTCTCCCTCTCCCTCCTTTCCACCCCGTACACTCCCCCTCTCTCCCGCCCTCCCACCTCCTCACCCTCGACCCCCCCCCACACTCCCTCTCTCTCTCCATCCTTTTCTTCCCGTCACAATCCCTCTCTCTCTCTCCCTCCTTTCCTCCCCTGTCACACTACCCCTCTCTCCCTTCCTGTCTTCCTCCCTTCCAGCTTCCCTTTAGCTAAAACTAGCTGTTTATTCACGCTTGTGCAGACAGACACAAACGCACTGACACACACATACACACACATGCACGAACAGACACACATACACACACCCACACCCACACACACACAAACACATGGGGTGATTTTGGACTCATCTTTGCCGCCAGCCCAGAATAGCCTGATCAAAGAGTTCTGACCAAAGAGAGTTCTGGAGCCAAATGCCCTGGAAACGTCTCGGAACTCTTACGGTTGCCAGGCAACATTAGCTTAGTAAGCCTGATGCTAGGGGAGGGTGGAGATGTTTGTGTGGTGTTAGCGTAGTGAACCTGATGCTAGGGGAGGGTGGAGATGTTTGTGTGGTGTTAGCGTAGTGAGCTAGATGCTAGGGGAGGGTGGAGATGTTTGTGTGGTGTTAGCATAGTGAGCTAGATGCTAGGGGAGGGTGGAGATGTTTGTGTGGTGTTAGCATAGTGAGCTAGATGCTAGGGGAGGG
>JAPMUY010011070.1:22500-35000 GCA_026901105.3 Galaxias olidus | reverse complement strand
GTGACGTTCTAAAGAGAGAGAGAGAGAGAGAGAGAGAGAGAGACAGAAAGACAGACAGAGAGAAAGAGTGAGAGAGAGAGAGAGAGAGAGAGAGAGAGAGAGAGAGAGAGAGACAGAAAGACAGAGAGAACGAGAGAAAGAGAGAGACTATCAGATAGTCGGGAAACCACAGGAACATTTGTGTGTGTTGGGGGGAGGGGGGGTATGTTTGTGTGCAAGTGTGTGTGGCAAATTACGTGAGAAGACAGGATATCCGTCGAAAATTCCGTTAAAACAGGATGTTCCAGCTAATTCCTTGAAAACATCAAGGGTAACCAGTGAACCCACGACAAAGACACAACAGAACACACACACACACACACACAGTACACACACACACAAACACAAAGGTCCTAATCTAAGACCGATAAATTACATTTAAGACATTAAAAACCTCTCTGGATCCTGATTTCCCTTTAGATAATGCTGCAGAATATATTATGCATAACATGTGGGCCTGCTTCTATGATGAGGTGAACCAATCAGGAGGCCTTCCAAAACAAAGAAACCTAACAATGAGTGATTCCAATATGGCCTCCTGAAATAAACCGTTATTTTTTTCTGTAGAAGACACTAGAAGTGGTGTCTATTCAACATTGAAATAATATTCACAGAAATTGTTACTAGAAGGAACATAGTCATCAAATGCTATCTCGGGGATCCTTATATTAGGTGACATTATGATCATTTAGCAGACGTTTTTATCCAAGGTGACTTACAAAAAATAGTGCTTTCAACAAGAGAAGGTTAAAAACCACAAGTCAAGTAAATAAGATAAGTGCATCCCCAACCTAATCACCTATAAGAGGTAAGCACGTGCTACATTCAACACCAGGCTACAAAACAGGATCATCGCATTGATGATCGATCCTCAGGTTTAAATTACAAATTGAGCTCTGGCATATAGGTTGTCCAAGTTTGTCCTCTCCCCTTCGTGAGCCAGAAGGACATAGCTGTAGAAACTCAATCTGGCTTTGTTTTACGGTTAGTAATGTCTCTGCTGCCCTCTAGTGGCTAGTTTGTGCATGACTGAATAAGACTTCTTGCATAAGGCAACTGCTGCCACCTTTCGTTCTCACAGCGGAAGTCCATAAACTTTGCTCCATAATGGGTCCCAGCAGCGTCACCACAGATGGATGTTTAGAAGGTCTAAAACTTTACCTATGAGGGGGTAGGCTGTGTGTGTGTGTGTGTGTGTGGGGGGGGGGGGGGGGGGCGTTGCCTCCGCCTGCTCTGTTCTCCCTCCTTTCTCTTAATTGGACATATCACGTTGTTTCTATTGACCAGTGAGCCTTGAGTGGTTGAAGGGAAATCTACTTCAGGGGAGCCTGGAATGAATTCATCTGAACTAGATGAGTGGGCAAGTCAAGGTTTTCAAAGTGATAGTTCTGTTAAAGGATCGGGAACATAATGTTTAGCAAAGCCACTGTCAATGGGGGTCTGAGTTTGACTTCTCTCTCTCTCTCTCTCTCTCTCTCTCTCTCTCTCTCTCTCATACAGACACACTGAAAAGCAGCTTTGGCTTAGGCTTTATTTGGCTTATCTTGTACTCATTGACAAAGCACAGAGAGAAAGGGAAAGAGGGAGGGAGGGAGGGAGGGAAGGAAGGAAGGAAGCAAATCCCACTTACAGTATCAGCAGTCAATGGTCAGAGATTACCAAACAAAACTTAAAGGATCTCTCTTTCTGTCTTGGCTTGTGCTTTTTTTTTTCTCTCCTGCATGCCTCAGAGATGTGTCACATACACATAGACACCTGTCTGTGCAATGTCGTGGATCCAATCTTTACACACTTGCATTAACAGTAAGAAATCCCATTCATTCGGAGGGCTGCTACGCCCGCTTTGACTGTTCATCATGCAAGTCTTCATCAAAGGCTCTAATTTAGTCAAAAGCACTCTCCTCCATTCTTGCCCCACATTCCATGACGTGAATGCTATTTTGTTAGTCACCATTTTCTTTTTCCGATTTGTAATAGGTAGCAGTGGCGTCAATATTTATATAATATTCTGTGTCTGTTTGTTTGTGATGACTGTCTGTGACACTCCCTCTATTTGTAACTGTTGTGGGGCAGGCCATGGAAATCCTTTGTTACGGAACGCTTCACCCCGGCATGCGACAGTTCTGACACTGCAGACACACCCACAACACACACCTCGTGCACCGAGAGAAAGAGACAGGAGGCATTGTGAAAGTTTTATTTTAAAAGGTCAATAAAGCTTCTTTGAATTTACATTGAATTTAATTTAGAGAGAGAGAGAGAGAGAGAGAGAGAGAGAGAGAGAGAGAGAGAGAGAGAGAGAGAGAGAGCGCTCAGATCAAAACTAAGAGGGGATTTTGACAGACGTAGCCCAATATTAAATATACTCAAGACTCCTACAACCATCCAACCTCTCTAATAACCGAATTCCAGATATTCCATTTAGATAGTTGAGCAGTTGGAATTCCTTATAATAGCAGCGGCGTGTCCATGAGAACCTGATTTTCCTGTAAATGTTCAAGCTTTCAAAGTAAGAGAAAGGCAGGGAGATTTTCAAAACAGATTGTCCTGAACAAAATATTAACTTAGTCATATTTGAAATTATAGGAGTATGACTGTGCATGCCAATATGTATATCTACGTTTCCTGTAAACGACTTGTGTTTTGTATGCCTACCAAACACTATGTGTAACAACTAATTCTAGGACCTGCTATACGCTATTATGCAATTAAACCGCAAGAAGGAACTTTGCAAAACTCCGGTAAAACGAACTGCCTATACTTCATGACTCTTAAATGTGGCTATAGGTTACACATACCTTGTTGCTCAATATCTAGTTAAATAATTCACGAGAAGATATGGGAAAGGAAGCATGAGAGCGTCTTTTTGTCTTGGAGTGCCAAGTCGCTTCGGTCACACCCTTCTCGGCCTAACCCCCTCCCGAGAAATCTGCTAGCCCGCCATGTTCCAATGTTCTGATCTTCACTGGGAGTCAAACAGGGACCAGTGTAAGCAGATACGTGTATCCCGCTAGCAAGCTAGCTAGCGTGACCACATCGTTACGCGTAGGCGCAACAAGCCAATCCAAACTCCAAAATAAGTGAACTCTCTTGACATTTTCTTATAGTTTTGCTGTACACACTTGAGGGAATATTAATTGGATAAATGTCTGTACTTAAAGTCGTTAGAAAGGAATGGTAAGTTTGCTTTCTATACGCTTCAGCTGGTTTGTTTTTCAGGGTGTCCGACCTTCTCAGCTCGGAATGCTTTTCGGTGATGTCTCCACCAAGTACTTGCAGGCAGCACTGTGCAGCGGCTGTAGCATGCTTAGCTAGTTGCTAAGGCAGGCATAGAGGCCTGTTCATGGTTTCCTTGTCCAACTGTCCAAAAATGTTTTAACACAGTAGCCAGATGTAAACTGTATTGAGGGGCTTTCATTTCAGCTAACTTGACGAACTTTGTTGTGCATGTTGACGTTATGCCGGTGTTAGCCTTACCTTGTTAAGGTTTAGTGTACGCTAACTTAACTAGCATGTTAGCTGCTGACGCTAGCTTCGCGTCCTAACTTTTTAAATACTGTTATTCAAGTTTGGTCACCCAACGATAGGTTGTTGATTAGATTGATATCTTTGGACTGTACTATATATTTTTGTCCAATTTACTATTGTTTTTGCTTAGCCTATCTAGTAAGTTAAACGGATATTCTTACATCGGGATTTCATATTTTCACGCTTTAGGGGCTAACGTTAGCTAGCGTCATATGCTAGTATCGACGATGCAAACTCAACTAGCTTAGTTATTATAGATAAGTTTATCTTATTACTGTGTTAACTGGGTTGTTAGTAGATTATGTCCCTAAAAGCAACGACAGCTGCCAGCAATTATGATATTTTGGATAGGTTAATGTAATGTGAGTTTAATGTAGAAAACACTTATGGAAGTATTAGCAAGCTAGCCAGTTGAGGGCGTTAAATCACTGTTTGCAAGCTAACTAGCTAACTACTTATTTGTAAACGGAGCAGGGCAGCGCCGTGATTTCTTTGCTCATAAATTTAGTGTCTTATGTTTTAAAACGAACATTTTAAATTAGGGTTAAGATTATCTAAGGAATGTAAAAAAAAACTGTTCGCTTACTCTTTGTTAGTATTTTAATGGTAAGACAGTTCAGTTGCCTCGCTTACTGGGAGCTTTTTATTTTATATGATGTCAGAATGTTGTTATTTGACTTTAAGACATTATTGGAGCATCAGATCTAGGAGTTACTGCCTGGTTTTGCAAATATGGAGCCAGGTAAAAGTGGGTAGGTAACGTTTGGTAAGCAGACATTCTTGAACTTTCTCCCGGTCTGTGGCTTGCTGTTCTAGAAAGATGTGACGAAAGAAGGGCATGACTACTATTGTCTAGTGTGGTCACCGCAGTCAGAGAGAGAGTGACAAATGTTTCGCTAGCCTCCTCCCGTGCCTCCCCACCTTTGTCTTGTCGGGAACGGGGGCTGCGGTGGACAATAGACCCAGTGAGGCGTCAGTCGGAAGAGCATGGGGTGTCTTGTATTTTCGTTGCTAGATTTGTAGAGTCGATTAGTCAAGAACAGTGAGGTACTAGGCAAGATCCTAGTTTTTGGGTTGCATTGCAGGGATTGTGTTTTGAGTCAAACACTTACATAGTTTTAGCCTTTACTTGCAGTGCAGTTTACTCCAGCTTCAGCATCGCATTAGGATTTTGTTGTTCTTCTCTAATACGAAGTCTGGTTTCTTGTGATTAGAGAGAAATCTAATTGTTTTAGTGATGTCAAAACGAATAACCCCAATTGATGCTAAACCTTGATCACACTATCTCTTACACTTTGCTTGGGCTAGCTATTTAGCTCTGTCTCTTCTGCCCTGTCTCCTTGAACACACACACACACACACACACACACACACACACACACACACACACACACACACCTACTTGTGCTACATAAGCTTACTGTGTGTGCTTGTCAGCTGAAGGCTCTACTATTCTACTGTTCCTTTAATGGTAATCTCACTCTTCTTGACCTCTGCCAATGCCTTGGAGCACATACACACAGAGACACACATACACACACTCAGGACGGTGCACACACACAGAGACACACATACACACGCTCAGGACGGTGCACACACACAGCAACACAGGGTTGATTTAGGAAGTTTGACAGGGCATGCTGTTATGTCAGGTTTCCATTTAAATTTTACTCTGTGAATCAGTGTTCTAGGTCTCTGATCTAATTGCCACATTGGTTTTAAATGGCCCGAAAACCTTTTTATCACTTGTTGGAGCCTTTGTGTCAGAATCAGGGACAAGCCTATGCCACTACGCTGGCCTGTTTCACTGTTACAACAGCTGCAGTACCATCTCTTTCTTCAAACAGTCTCAGTCAGACACCAAAGTAGCAATCGATCAAGGATTAAATTAAATAGATTCCTCTATTCATTTTATCTGGCACAGAGGCGATTCTGCTCTGAACATCCAGCACCTAGTAGCTATTAAAGACTATAGGCAGACTTGTTCTGAAAACGAGCTTTGACAAGGAAGACTTCCTTACGTCTCCCGCACACACCAGATAACCCAGGTTTTCCATTGAACCGTAGCTGTATGGATGAAGATTGATCGGTCTGTTGTCCAATCCTTAAGTGGCATTAGTCTTAAGTGTAGCCTAACATAGCATCATGGCCGGGCTAGGTGTAACAACAAGCTGTCTGGGTTGTGTTTGTGTTGCTGTGGATGAGTTAGCTTAGCCCGAATCGTGTCTACGTTATGGGAGTCTGTCTGCATCGTATGAACAGTTCGCCCAGACAATACCTTTTCTCAGTTCATGCATGAGCGATTGAACCACAGCAGACAAAGCATAGGAAGGGAAGGAGTCTCCCAGGAGTTCATTAGAAAGGTAATTGCTACTTTTATTAGAGAATGGTAACACACACACACACGCACACACGCACACACACTAGCAGCAGACCATAACCATTTCCAGGGTTTATGAGCAAAGGGGCCTGCTGGGAGTCGTAGTTCGACCACGCCAGGAAGTACTCTGCCTGGTCTGGAGATGCCAATGGGAAAAGGATTCTTGCTTTATTCACCAGGAGAGCACACACACACACGCACACACACACACACACACACACACACACACACACACACACACACACACACACACACACACAGAGACTGCATGCTCGGTATTAGTCCTCTCTAAAAGTAAGACTACAACAAGTCACATAGCATAGGCTGTGAGCAGGACACTTCATTTGACTGCATAAAATGATAGTTATAATGAACTGCGGACACAAGGATGGTGCGATGTATTTTACTGCACGAGAAGCTGAGACCCTCATGGCGGACGTCAAAGATCCACTCTACAGCACTCGGGGATGGGCAGTAGTGTTAGTTCTGTCCCCCTGGTCCTGGGGGCTGTCTTCACATCCCGACAAGGGAACAGGTGGCTGCTAGAATGAGACAGGTGGAGGTGAATCAGTGGGACCATTCAGCGCTCTCTCTCTCTCTCCCTCTCTGTGGGTGTGTGTGTGTCTGTCTGTGTGAGTGAGTGAGTGAATAGTCTGTGACTTGACACACACACCCAAACACTCCCCGCTTCCCACAGACCAAAGGAGAGACAGACCCTGTTTCTGTGTGAGTGTTTGGGAGGGGTGGGTGAGTGGGGGGTTCGAAGGGGGGAGAGAGGGAAGAGAAAGTGGTTGGTAGGAGGTCGGAGCGAGCCAGGGAGCAAAATGGAGAAGAGTCGAGGAGTTTGTTCCGGGAGGAGAAGGAGGGCGGGGGCATCAGGACAGGCTCTCCTCTCTTCCTCTTCCTCTTCCTCGGCTTGTCTGGCTGAATGGCTGATTACAGCAGCAGATGTGTCATTAGGCCGGCTCTGCATTCAGCCGGATGCAGGGGGGTGGGGGTGGGGGGTTGGGGGAGGGGAGTCGCTCCTCAGGAGTCACATTTCAGTTCCTTCAAGTCGTTGGATTTAAAAAGCCCCTCCTCCTTCTCCTCCTCCCGCTCTCTTCCCCTGTTTTGTTTTCTTCACCCCTTTACTGTATATTACCACACACACACACACACACACACACACACACACACACGGGTTTGGACATGCAGGAGGAACCATAACACTGGTGTCGTCTACATCTTCGGTCGTGCATGTTCCGTGTGTCTAATCTCATTCCTGTTCAGTGTAGTAGTCCCCCCCCCCACACACACACGCACACACCCAGCCACACACGCCCCCACACAAACACACACACCGTGTTCTGTTGAGTTCCCCATTGTGCAGCGAGGCGTGTGTGAGCATGCTGGACAGGTATGGGATGACATGGGGAAACCATTAATCCTGCTGATCAACTTTCCAAGCTCCCCCCCCCCTCTCCCACCACCAAAACAACGTTATCACGGAGCCTGAGAGACAGCCCAGGAACCGTAGGGGAAACAATAGCAGCTGTGTTGTGTCGTGGGAGGATGTCCGTGGCGAAGGCCCTGCAGCTTTTCATTCCCTCCCTCGTCAGTGAGACGGGCACTAGATTACCCTCTCTCTCCCCTCCGGGTGCTCGGTGTGGTCCTCAGCCAGCTCCGCTGCATTAGCCAACTCTCCAGCGGGCGTGTTTTATTATGATATGTTCAGTCTGATCTCTGTTGAGGGATGCCGTCTCGGTGAGTGTGTGTAGAGTTTAGGTTTATAGGGGCGTGTGTGTGTGTGTGTGTGTGTGTGTGTGTGTGTGTCCCACCTGGGTTGGCTTGACTGTTGACATGCGGGGGGTAAGAGGTTAGGGGTTAGTTTGTGCGGGTGTGCCCTACACAACACAGCTGTGACCCTGTGACCCCACAGACCGCCAGGTATTAAGTAGTGTGACCGTACATTGCTCTGTCTCTGTGTGTGTGTGTGTGTGTGTGTGTGAGTGACCGACCGACCGTACATTGCTCAGTGTGTGTGTTTGCGTGGCTCCGTTTCATTGTGCGCGTGTGCCTTGCATGTATGTTTAGTTGTCCGTGCTCTCTCTGCTCGCGTGTGTGAAATACAAGGAAGGTAGTATGAGTTCAGTTGCTGAGCTTGCCAAAACGGAAACAGAGTAGTCAGTCAGTCAGTCAGCCAGCCAGCCAGCCAGCCAGTCAGCCAGCCAGCCAGCCAGCCAGTGAGTCAGTCAGTCAGTCAGCCAGCCAGCCAGTCAGTCTTGATGAGTGGGAAAGTACAGGGCTACTCCTCTCCTCTCTAGTCACTGTGCCACACCCTGCCTCGCCCTCACTAGACACTACGTCTCTGCCCTCAGCACGCTTCTCCCAACCTGCCCTCAGTAAGCATTACTTCCTGTCTGCCCTCACTAGGTACCGCTTCTTGTCTGCCCTCACTGGACATTATTTCCTGTCTGCCCTCACTGGACATTTCGTCCTGTCTGCCCTCACTGGACATTACTTCCTGTCTGCCCTTACTAGGTACCACTTCTTGTCTGCCCTCACTGGACATTACTTCCTGTCTGCCCTCACTGGACATTACTTCCTGTCTGCCATCACTGGACACTACTTCCTGTCTACCCTCACAAGGACGTTACTTCCTGTTCTACTTTAGTCTTGATTTCAGGGTAACATCCACTCAGATTGTCAAAATGACAATTTTAAATATAAAATAGACTCCAAAACAGAGATGTTAAGTTTTATATAGCACCTGTACACACTTGAAAGTCACTCAAATCTCTCTGGGAGTCTCCCTCTGGCGTGGATCCACCTGTGATGAAAGCAAGTCATAAAGCGAAGTCTGAACAGTAGTGCGTTAACGTGTAGGCTGTAGACGTTGCATTAACATTGGAAAAGGCTTGCAGACAATGCTTACTGCTGTGTGGTTAAATCTATTTTTCACCCTGTTAGGAAACTTACTATACAAATAAAGTTATTACTGTAATTATACTGTCATCCTGACTGTAGGACTGACATGCGACTGTTGGCGAGCGGGCACACTACAGATCAGTAGCCCGCTCAGCGGGGAAAAGCCTCTAATCTAAATGTTTATTCATGCCCATCTGTAACGTTCATAATTCATGACGTAAGATCTGCTTCCAGTGTGTATAATGACCATCCTTTATACTGACCTGTCTTCATCCTCTTTTCTCTTGTCCCCTCCTCTTCCTCCCCCTCTCTATCCCAGGTGAGGATGGCGTGGACCAAGGGGCTGTCAGCGCTGTGTGAGTGGAGATGTTTTTAACAGGCTCTGCTCGAGAGGACTCGGGAACACACACACACACACACACACACACACACACACACACTGCCACTGGGCTGTAAGAACAGCCTTGTTCCCCGAAACTTACTAAACACCCCCTCCCCTTTCCCCCCCTCTCCCCCTCATAAACACACACACACACACACCCACACACACACACACACACACTTTCCCCCCCTGCAAAACAGTGTGTGTGTGTGTCTTTTAGACTTAGATCCGCTCTTCAGCGCGAGGAGCACCTTTTTTTTTTAATTTGATTACCACACACACATCCCCACCACACACACACACACACACGCCGCCGCCATGCCGAGCTCCACCATCCGCCGGCAGATGAAGAACATGGTGAACAACTACTCGGACTCGGAGAAGAAGGTGCGCGAGGCGACCTCCAACGACCCGTGGGGGCCGTCGTCCTCGCTGATGACGGAGATCGCCGACCTCACCTACAACGTGGTGGCCTTCAGCGAGATCATGAGCATGGTCTGGAAGCGCCTCAACGACCACGGCAAGAACTGGCGGCACGTGTACAAGGCGCTCACGCTGCTGGACTACCTGGCGAAGACGGGCTCGGAGCGCGTGGCGCTGCAGTGCAAGGAGAACATCTTCGCCATCCAGACCCTCAAGGACTTCCAGTTCGTGGACCGCGACGGCAAGGACCAGGGCATCAACGTCCGGGAGAAGAGCAAGCAGCTGGTGGTACTGCTGAGGGACGAGGAGCGCCTCAAAGGGGAGAGGTGAGGAGGGGGGGGGGGGGTTAAGGGGGGGAGGTGAGGGGAGAGGAAGGGGAGAAAGGAGGGGTTTAAGGGGGAGAGGTGAGGGGGGTGGAGGGGGAGGAAGGGGAGAGGAGTGGGCGAGAGGAGGGGTTGAAGGGGGAGAGGTGAGGAGAGAGGAAGGGGAGAAAGGAGGGGTTTAAGGGGGAGAGGTGAGGGGAGAGGAAGGGAGAAAGGAGGGGTTTAAGGGGGAGAGGTGAGGGGAGAGGAGGGGGCGAGAGGAAGGGTTTAAGGGGGAGAGGTGAGGGGAGAGGAGGGGGCGAGAGAAGAGGGGTTTAAGGGGAGAGGGTAGAGGAGGGGGAGAGGGGGAGAGAGGAGGTGTTTAAGGAGGAGAGGTGAGGGGGTTTAAGGGGGAGAGGTGTGGGGGGGGGGAGAGGAGAGGGGGAGCAGGTGTTTAAGGGGGAGAGGTGAGGGGGGGGAGAGGACAGGGGGAGGAGGTGTTTAGGGGGGAGCAGGTGAGGGGAAGGGAGGAGCACTTTTTGGAAGATGCAACAGAAACCTGCTGGTCCTTCTAGCACAAACTACCAACACACCTTTTAGCAAACACCTTGCACTGTGTCCCGATAAACAACCTAATGCTCTCTCTCTCTCTTTGTGTGTGTGTGTGTGTGTGTGTGTGTGTGTGTGTGTGTGTGTGTGTGTGTGTCCAGGATGCAGGCACTGAAGACCAAAGAGCGTATGGCCCAGGTGTCCTCAGGAGGAGCCCAGGGTCAGATGGGGTTCGGGCGTGGCTCCTCCCAGCCCAACCTGTCCACTTCCTACTCCGAGGAGTACGGCAAGTCGGAGGGCTCACCCGCGTCCTACCACGGCTGTGAGTATACCGCGCGCGCACACACACGCGCACACACACGCACACACACACACACACACACACACACACACACACGCGGGTCTGGTTGTGGAGACACATATGTTTAAACAGCATACGTTTACACAAATAGAGCTGGGTGTAGGCTTTGCTTATCCTACATCAGATGACATAAGCAATGTTTGTGCACACACAAGTGCTTGTCTACCCCCACACACACACACACACACACACACACACACACACACACACACACACACACACACACACACACACACACACACCACACATCACATTGTTCATGTGGCCCAGTTTCTGTGTTACTTTGGCCTCTTTCCTACCCTCCTCTCTCTGGCTTTGGGCTGCAGCAGAGCCACATTCCTCAGAACACACTCTCACACACACACACACACACACACACGACCAGATAGACAGGCAGCAGAGGAGGAAGTCTCTCTTTGCTTTTCCTCTCTGACAGAAAAGTTCTGTTCTCTGAGAGGTGCACACTTTTCCCCCTGAACAGAGGGAGAGAGGGAGACGGAGAGGGAGAGAGAGGGACAGAGAGGGAGAGAGACACAGAGAGGGGGAGAGAGACAGATGAAAGGCTTCATTTTTCATCTAAGTGTGTGTGTGTTATTGCCCTTCAAATGTGTTTTTCCTTGTCAGAGCAGTTTGTTTGTTGTGTGTGTGTGTGTGTGTGACGGAAACTTCGACAGCTGAGTCATCAGCACTAGGAAGGGTAGGTGGACCAATGGGAGCGAGGCTGGGCCGTTGCTAAGTCCGTTGCCATTGGGAGGGGGGGGGGGGGGGATTTGAGACTCCATCTGAAAGTTGCTTGGTTATGGTTGTGACCTGACGAAGGTGCCTGGGGTCAGCAGATTGTACGTGCGTACACCTGCACGCCACAGCGGACATGTGACAGGCATTAGCCAATGGGGTGACTCAAAGCTCCGCCACAGCGTGCGAGTGGTTGGTGGGGAAGAAGGGACCGAGGCCGGAGGGATGGAGAGAAAGGAGAGAGTAAAGAAGGGAGGGGACCGATGGAGAGGCGGAGGGGAAAGTGAGAGCTGTCACGATGTCATCTCATCGATCAGCCAATCGCCCGCGCCCCGGTTCCTATGGAAACCACGCTCACTCTTCCAGGAACACACACACACATGCACAAACACACACACACACACACCCACACGCATGACTAAAGCTTGTCAATGTGGGGGTGTTTCTTTCCAGAGAAACATGGTGGGGGTGTGTGTGTTGGATGATGCGGTATGATTACCGATAAGTTGAAGGGAATCGAATTGCTCCACTCTGTCACAGGCCTGCAAAACACACACACACACACACACACACACACACACACACACACACACACACACACACACAGCCACGCTGACGTCACCGTGTTTACCTCAGGCTTACGGGAATGTGTGTCATTTCAGTCTAGATCAACCCAGACAGATATAGTTCATACTATAGCTGTATGTTTAATTGCTTAGGTTTATGTATTTATGTTGGCTGACAGTCTCGTGTGTGTGTGTGTGTGTGTGTGTGTGTGTGTGTGTGTGTGTGTGTGTGTGTGTGTGTGTGTGTGTGTGTGTGTGTGTTGCGTTGCAGCCACGTCCCCCAACGCGGGTTCTGAGCTGGAGCAGGCCCGCCCCCAGACGAGTGGGG
>JAPMUY010011070.1:0-17500 GCA_026901105.3 Galaxias olidus | reverse complement strand
CTCTCCCCTCACTCTATGGTTTCTCTCTCTTCTCTCCAGGAGACCTCCCGTCCCAGGTCGGTCTAGCGGGCAGCAGCAGCCTGGACCTCTTTGACCCCTTGCCCTCCTCGGGCTTCTCGCTGGGAGGGGGGGGTGGCCCCACCAGGAAGACCCCGGAGTCCTTCCTGGGGCCCAATGCGGCCCTGGTCAACCTGGACTCTCTGGTCACCAAGCCCCCCCAGCCCGCACCCATCGCTAACCCCTTCCTGGCCTCCGCAGGTACACACACACACACACACACACCAACCGTACGGCTGCAGTAAGTCATGTAGATGTACATACACATTACATACCTGTACTCCTTCTCCTCCCTCTCTGTCTCTCTCTCTCTCTCTCTCTCTCTCTCTCTCTCTCTCTCTCTCTCTCTCTCTCTCTCTCTCTCTCTCTTTTCTCTCTCTCTCTCTCTCTCTCTCTCTCTCTCTCTCTCTCTCTCTCTCTCTCTCTGTGTGTGTCTCCCTGCAGCCGCCGCCTCTGTAGCCTCGCCCCCGCAGGCCAACCCCTTCCAGGTGGGCCAGCCGGCCCCGCCCACCCTGAACCAGATGCGTGTCAGCCCCATGCCCACGGGCTTCGGCAGCCTGTCCTCCATGGCCGAGCCTCTGCCCCTGTCCTCCGTGCCCCCCCAGGCCATCGGCATGGCCCACCTGGGCGGGCTGGTCCCCCTGGGTCGTGTGATGCCCGGTGGGGGACCAGGGATGGGCCCTATGGGGCTGCCCGCCTCCATGTCCATGCCCCAGCCCCTGATGAGCGGGGTCCTGCCCTCCCAATCCGGGGGGGCCCAGCCCCCGGGAACCACCAACCCCTTCCTGTTATGAGGCGGTGGAGGAGAGGACAGCGGGCAGCGCTCCTCTTCCTCCTTCCCTCTGTGATCCAGAAGCCTCCTCCTCTTCCTCCTCTTCATCTCCCGTGTAACACCCTACCGTCTTCCTGTCCCTGTTGGCTTCGGAGAACGTTTCTCCCTTCTAGAACAGTGACCTCTCTCTTCTCTTCTCCTCCTCTCCTCCTCTTTCCTGGCCTCTCCTCCCTTCCTCTCCCGTCTCTTCTCCTCCTCTGCTACAAGCTGCCTAGTGCCGTGTGTGTTCTCAGACTAACAACGCCGAGGAAAGCCAACCCCTAGCCACGGACTGTAGCCCGGTGGTGTTTACAGTTTTATACCAGGCAAGAGGAATCGTATTCCCTCTTCCTCCTCCTCTTCCTATCTTTATTTCTTCTCAAAACGCTATTGGACGGCAGACGGGGCTAACTGTACTAACGCCAGTTGATCTTGAATTCAATCTAACCTTTTATAACCCCACTTAGCTGTGTGTGTGTGTGCGTGCGTGCATGTGTGTGTGTACACTGGCTGTGTTCCAGTGAGCTTCAGTTAACACTGTGCATCTGGTTTGAGGATTACTGTTAGGGAAATGGTAGCGTGCACGTGTGTGTCTGTAATGTATGTCTCTGTGTATGAGTGTGTGTGTGACTACACAGGGATTTTTTTTTGCACACGCTTTTGCTCTTCAGCGACCGTCGGCCCTTAGTGAGCGGGGGCTGCCCGTCGCTAGGCAACGCGCCACGCCGTGACGCCGCCCCCTTGTTACTGCTCCAAACTCTGCGAGGTCACTTCCCTTTGAACCCGTTGTCCCCTAGCGATGAACTTTGAACCTTACCGTTCAGGGGGACAGATGAACTGGACTTCTCCACACACACACACACACACACACACACACACCATCAGTATTTCACCACACACTCCCACACACACACTGTGAGACTACAATATCTTAGATTCGATAGTTTTGGGCCATTTATGTGTTCCTGGAAATGTGCTGTGGTTACCTGGGCAACACACAGGTTTCTGAGCATTCCGTGTGTGACTGTAGCCAGCTTCTAAAGGGGAGCGTTGCCATGGCAGACACTGTTCCATAGATGACGACGATAGGGGGGGGGGTGAACAAGCAAACAGCTGTATTACGGGCCACGCGGTGACAGGATGACCTCATAAGGGATGTGAGATTCCAAAACCTGGTCTCTTCTGTCACGTCAAGGCATAGTCCTATGAGGGACTCTGGGAAATGTAGTTTCTCTGGGGGTGAGAGGGAAATGGGAGGTGTGTGTGGATGGATATGACCCTAGCCACTGGTTTTGATCTAAACCAGAACATCTAAACCTGTAGCTAATGGGCATATACACTGTGTGTGTGTGTGTGTGTGTGTGTGTGTGTGTGTGTGTGAGAGAGAGAGAGAGAGAGAGAGAGAATCCCTCCCTCTTTCTTAATATCAGCTGTGTGCATAGCCTCTAAGTGTACTTCTAACAAGCGGACATGTGCCGTGTCCCGAGCGCATGCACACACTCGCACGCTGGGATTTCCCCCTATCGGTCTACAATGACTTCCTACTATGTGCATAGGGCTGTCTTCCTCTGACAAAAACACTCACACACACCTTTTATTTCTATCTCATCAGTGTTTGTGGGGTGGTGTTTTTTTTACTTTGGCCCCACTAGCCAAGCTCACTTACTTTTATGTTGTTGTTGGTACGTCTAGTATCGCGGTTACCGTGGACACGATGAGATTCTTGAGATTGGCAACAGGCTACATCACATTGCATGACGGGACAGATTTTAAATTTGAGAGGATTTACCTAACTGAAGCTAATCTACCTGCAAGATCATGAGCTAACACACTTGCACACAACCACGTACTGTCACAGTGTGATATTTATCACACACACCTACACATACACACATCCCTTGCAATAAACAAGTGTTTATTTTAGTTTTTGTTTATTTACCTATGTTATTATTTTTACTTTATAGATGTAAATCTTATAGACAAGTTTTTTCCAGCATATCAGTGCTTTGAACTAGCTAAGCCATGTATATCCGTACTGTCTCATTCTCGCGCTCTCTTTCTCTGTGTCCGTCTCCATGGCTTTACTGTCTCTGTCTAGAAGCACAACGCTAACCGACTTTTACCAAAGCCACGGAGAGAAATGGCTGATGTGACTACCATCAACACGATGACCACCCTTTTTATGTTGCGAGACAACCCTTTTTTGCAGACGATATTATTATTTTTGGTATGCCTAGCAGTCCGCATACTTTTAAAGATTACATATTTAGTTGTGTTTATTGGAAGTTGAGCCTCTCCAGGGTTTTTCGAAAGTGCTCCAAAAAACGCGATACAAATACACTCACGTTTCCTTCAATATAATCAGTTTCCTACGTTATTTGGATTTTTTCCCATCTTTTTTTGTAGTTTTGTTAAAATCACTGCCAGTGTACTGTGTAAGGGTGATTTGGGGGTTCGTTTTGTAGTGGTGAGCTGGCGCCCCTACCTGGTTTGTTGTAGTATTACAGCTGCACCGCAGGACCCTCCGAACCAGACCAACCGTTTATTTCTCTCAGGCAAATGGAGGGACAGCTTATGTATGTATGAGGGTCCTGAAAAATTGGAGGTGTATGATAGGGTGACACTCCCTCCTTGCAGACCAGCAACACGTTATTCTTAACTAAATATATGCAAACATTAAACAAATTTCTTTCGGGAAGAAAAAAAAAAAGGATTAAACGTATTGCTCAAAGTGTATTACATTAGTTTTTAAAAGTTTTCTTTTACGGAGATGCAATGATATCCTAGCTACAAAAAGTGCGTCTGTTACTCTTATGTCTCGGTAGCTTGCTAGCTCCTTGTCTTTACATCACATTGTACCCTCCAAGTCTTGTTTTAATCATGGAACGACTAACCAACTTTTTGAGCGTTAACACAAAAAGATCCACCAACCACCTTTATTTACTACTGTTGGATATCCTGTCTCTGATTTACCCTCACCTTTTTACTGGGAGCAGGCTGCTTTTTTTATGGATACGTGCTCAACTCGTTGGCATTATTATACATGTATAATATAATTTATCATTTGTACTATTGTAACATATTGTTCTTTCTGTACCTCTACTCAATGTAATGGTTTTTGTAGTAAAGTTACCGTGGTATTTTTAACACCGGCATCTGAAATTGTGACGGCAGAATAACAAGAGTACGACAGTAGCTGTATTGGTTCAAAAATAAAAAAGAGAAACTGTATCACTTCATGGTTGTTGTCTGTTGTCTTTACCGGAGGAAAGAAATCCCTTACACTGTTGAAAATGGCAGGTGCCGTAGTTTGTTTTATTTTCTAATTATTATAAATGTATGCATGCTTTAACCACAATAATGTTCTTTTTCATATTTTTGTTTGTTTTACCACACCTGTTGATAAATATTTTCAGGACTTTCGTTAATTAACATAAGCTACTTCCAACAAGGATGTCATTTTGATAAAACATTTATTACAATTACAAAAAATACAAAACATCCATTAGCTGTGAAAACAAAAAAAGCCCTTGTGAGCAAACAGCATATCAGTATTCGGATTTTGCTTCCTGAGTTTAAATAGCAATATTGCCCAGGTAGCCAGATAATAGGAGAAAAAAAACCTGTTAATCCTGAAGTAGTTTACAATTTGCTTGTTTTAACTTGAATAATGTTAGGATATTGCTTTCAAGTAGGATGTCTTAACAGTAATGCATATATAATTAAACAGTTATGAAAGTTGCCTGGCTAACTGGATAATACTGCTTCATTCACTTGCCTCTTTCATGTAATTTCCCATTATGCAATTACACACTCAACACTTTTAGAATGTCAGTGAGTCCACCATTTTAAGTGGCCTTTAAAAACAGCCTAGGCTCCGCTATTCAACCAATCTTAATGTCAGTGTTTTGGTTGCCATGGGGAAGAGATCTGACAGCGTTCCATGATTTGATTAAGCAATGTGTTATCTGTAGGTCACCAAACTCAAAGCCTTTCTTTCTTTTGTGTCAACGACACAAGTTTCCACCGTGCCTGTTCCAGACGCCTCACGTTGAACTCTGCCCCATCTGAAAAGGCCACAGACACCGGTCATCAAACTGATAGCTGAACTACGAAACGAGCTGTGGCTTCACCCCTGAGCTCCATCCCTACAGCTGAACATGTGTGACGCTGCTGTATCCGGGTAGATTAGCGGCACCCTGTGCGTGACTAGCCCTGGAGTCTGTTGGGACAAAGTGCAGCACGTACAAGTAGCCACCTTTCAGTCCCATGGCTACATCCCTCAGACACACTGAAGTCGAGGGATGCTGCTTGTGACTTAGAAGTCCCTTGTCCAGTGTGTGAGATATGGTGATGTGCCGCTGCACTCCTGGTGGGAGTTCGCTCGCGGCGGAACGTGTGTGTGTGGAGGAGAGAAATAGCTGTTAACGTGCTGTAAAGCTGTTACTCTGATGTGAGTAGCAGTAGCAGCCGAGTGTGTGTGTGTGTGTATGTGAGAGAGAGACATACATGGTTACGTGCCGTACGGCTGGTCCCCTGCTGAGAGTCCAGTAGCAGCGGAGTGTGTGAGTGTGTGTGTGGACTCTGATGGGGTGCTATCATAGCCAAGCTTCCTCATGTCTTTGGTCACCACATTGAAGGAGAGAGTGACGAACCCCAGGGAGCGCACCCGCGTCACTGAAACACACACACACACACACACACACACACATTAGGAATCTACATCCGCATTACTGAAACACACACACACAGCGGATAGCAACCTATATCCGTGACACTGAAACACACACATTAGGAATCTACATCCGCATTACTGAAACACACACACACACACACACACATTAGGAATCTACACCTGCATTATTGAAACACACAAACACAGCGGACAGCAACCTACACCCGCGTCACTGAAACAAACACACAAACATAGCCATTAGGAACCTCCCCCTGTGTCACTGCCCACAGGAGGCAGTGGGACCTACCTTCTCTGCCCTCCCCCTGTGCCACTACTCTGGGGTCGGTGTACTCCGGGCGCCGCCCCATGAGCCAGCTGGAGAAAGCACAGGGCGGGGTTAGAGGATAGGCTCTTCCATGCCAAAATGTTGTGACTTTGTAGCGGCCTTTGTAATATCTAACAGTCTAACTAATGTTTAACAGTCTAAACAGTAACATGTAATAGTGCCAGTTGTGTTTGTTTGTCATATTGTATTCATATTGTGATAGAGGGATTTTGTTTTCTTTCTACCTGGTGAATTTCTGCAGCCTGGACGTAGATTCTGGAACAAACATGGGGATTGTCCTTGTATGTCTGCAGGTAATTCAATGAAAAATGTCAAGACATTTCAATTGTTTTCATTTAGATCAGTAACTATTTCCCCCAGAGTGCCAGCAGACGAAGGAGAGGAATGAGGGGAGGAAGACTGCAGGAGGCAGGAAGAAACGGGGAGAGGAAGAGGAAGAGAAGGTATACTGACTGTCCGGCTGTGATGGGGATGTGTGTCGCTCCGTAACCTCTCACCACATCGTTGCCAAACGTATCGGGACCGTACACACTCACCACGATCTGAGGCCCTGGAGAGAGAGGCAAGCACACACACTAGACATCAGACTTATATAATAAAAATAAATAATAATAAAATAATAATAAAAAGCCATATAAGTATACAGGGCCTTTGTGTGTGTGTTCCACACTTACAGCCGAAAGGGTTTGTGCTCTTGAAGGTGATCTCCAGAGGAAAGTTCCATACCAGTCTTTGAGGAGAGCCTCTGCCTTTAGAAGTGATTTGAGAGATGCCCTCCTCCAAACCCTGCACACACACACACACACACACACACACACACACACACACACAAACAAGCCATAGTATTAAGACATCTGTGGAGTGAGTACGAGAAATGCAAATGTATTCTATGTGTTGGGCGTGAGCGTTTATACGTGCTAGTTAAGTTACAAAGCCTAACTAATTAGATAGGCCATGAGAGAGAAGGGGCAAACCGTCACATACTGTTTTAGTTGGCACCGGGAAAGTGTGCATTCCATACCCGGTATGTGTGCGAACGGTGAACGGCAGCTGACGTTATATTCAATCAGCACATCCTAATTTAGCGGTCCGACAAAAAGGAATTTAGATTATTTAGTTAGTTAGGTAGCTATGTCTGTCACGTTACTTACCGACGTCGGAGCCCAATCATGGCCGTAAACAAAGCAGTATTTACAATATAAATCGTCATAGTCTGGAAACTGAAAGACAAAATACACAACACCGCAATTAACCAACGTTTGTTGGCAGCCAACGCTAACTAGCTACCTAAGCTAGCTAGTTAACTAACGTTACTCACATTTGCTCCCTCGATTTGCCCGTTTATCATAAGAAGAAAAACGGAAGGGTTGTTTAAAGCCATTTCCACTTCATTCAATAATCTTGTAGCTCAAACTACTAACTCAAACAGATCTAATAATTAAGTAAATCCAATTTCCCCTAAGCCCCTCCGTTATGGAGCTAGGAAGGGGTTAGCGAGCTAATTATTTGTGGCTAATTCTTACTCGTTGCCAGGGACAACGCTTACTATCCCTACGGATAGTCGTAAGGTCCAAACAGTCTCCAGTGGGCAAGGTGTTTAGGTGAGAGTTTTGTCCACTAGATGGCGGTCGTTTACTGATTAATGAGGCTAGTGACTTTCACTGAAATCCTAACCTGCATCCAGGACGAGAAGATTCTGACGACAAAAACTCAGATTACATAATATAAAAGATAACATAGTATATGGATAACAACACAACAAAAGAAAGTAAAACAGTTATGACAGCAAATTAAAGATGTTTCAAATGCGGAGGCATTGATACACAAAATGTGCTCTCTCTGTCCCTTAAAAGAAAATAAATTATCCAACACAAACAAATATGTATAACTCCTGTCACTGTCATGGAAAAATACTGTCACATATTTGTATTTACAGATTTAAAAGAACACACACGCAAACACCATGATTGCGCAGACTAAAACGAATTGACAGATGCTGCTGCTCAGTCGCTGTAGTTTATGCTGATAGAGTCCACTGGTGGCTAAGGATATGTGACCACTTCAGCACTGAACCCTGTCACACACACACACACACACACACACACACTCACACACACACACACACACACACACACACACACACACAGCCTGACACAATGATCCATGGAGACCAGTGCCACGCTGGCTGTACACTCCACAAGGGTAAGGGGATTTGGGGGAGTGGGGGCGTATAGTAAAGGGCAATGGGGTCAGCTGGTAGTAATGCGATGGAATGAGAGGGGGATGAGAGGTGAAAGAGAGCGCTGGATGAAAATGGAAGAGGTGAGAGAGAGCAAATTATGAACAGAGGAAAATCCTATCTTTATGATTATTTTATCTTTAGCTGTGTGCACAGACAGCCATTGTGAAAATCTGAGAGCATTGAAGATAAGTACCCTTCTTTATGTTTATCAAGGGCACAGGCTGTCCTGTGTGTGTGTGTGTGTGTGTGTGTGTGTGTGTGTGTGTTGTTTCTGTGTATGTCTGTGTGTGCTGTTTGTGTGTGTATATATATGTGTTTTGTCTGTTTGTGTGTGTATTTATGTGTGTTGTCTGTTTGGGTATGTCTGTGTGTGTGTGTGTGTGTGTGTGTGTGTGTGTGTGTGTGTGTTCTGGTAATCATCACGTTATGGGGACAACAATCTGTTTACACAGTCACGTCATGGGGACCTCTTGCAGAGTGGGGACCAAAAAGCAGGTCCCCATGGGGCCAACCATTTAAAATGAATCCAGAAGCGACTCTGAAGGTGCCTGAGTGGTTTTTAGCATTGGCCCATACCGCATGTTTTCCCGTCAGTGTGTGTGTGTGTGGGGTGCTCGGTTGCGGCCCCCTATAGTTTACAATTGGTAATGCACTCACTGCTCCACACACACACATTCCAAATATGGTTGGGTAACGCCCACTTCCTGGTCCTCGGTAGGCTGATGGTTTTTCATAAAACGTTAAAAAACACACCACTCAGTATGTTTAATTAATATTCTGGAAAGTTCCCCCACCTTAAGCAAGACGCATGCTCCCTGCCTCAACCAGCGGAGTGTACTATCCAATCCATCAAGGTAAGCATTTTATCCGAACTGCTATTACTATTTACAATATATCTTACTTTCTTAGAATGTACAGATGTTGAACGCCATAGGCAAAGGCTAAATATAAAAACAAATGTATACATGTGGGCACGTTGGCAAACGAAGTGAATGAGCTAGCGATCTAGCTAGCCATTAATTCGCGCTAACATTACAAGTTGGCTTGGATGGTTAACAACATGAAATAGCTAGCGATGCTAACAAACTAGCGATGCTAGCATGCTAGCGATGCTAACAAGCAATAGACGCTAGCATATCAAGCTAGCTATGCTCATAAGCTAGCGATGCTAACAAGCTAGTGACGCTAGCAAGCTGTCTAAGCGCGTTGCTAGTGGTTAGAAAGTTAGCTTATCAGCTGGGTAGATATGGGAAGATGGAGATCGGGAGCTAGTACATGTTTCATTTTGTTCAGGTTAGCTTTTCTTAGAAACAGTAGGTTTGCTTAGAAACAAGTTATTCCTTGCTAAGGGGTTCAAACCTTCACCAGGGCCTTCTGTACAAATATGAATGTTGTACCATTTTGTACACATTTAGAATACCCAATGTTACAGATGCATTTTCCTGTAAAAAATATTTACATAGTTTATATTGGTACATTTTCTGGCACCAGTAATTTGTATTGTTTTCATAAATTTATCTGAGGTGTAGTTTGTCTTTGGTAACAAAAGACTGCTGAGGTAACTTGATTTTCATTTAGTCTGCAGCTGTACTCTTGCCAGCTAAGGAGCTAAGAACTTGTAGAGGAGTGGAACACAAGGTAAGCACATGTGTATGACAAACCAGCATAACCAGTGTTCAACCCTTCACTTAGGTTAACTAGCTCTAATTAATTTGCAGGACCAAACAATTGGCAAGTAACTTTAAATTACAAAATTAATAAACTTTTATTTAGTTATGACAATGTCCAATTGAAATAGCGGTCCTCAAATGTTACACTAAAATAGGAAACACTATTTCTGTGTGACTGATTTCCGTTGGGAGGCATTAGAAATAGAAATTGTGTCGAGTGTACATTTAACATCAATGTAGCCTTTAAATTCCAAGCCACCCTCAAAGTACAGCTGATAGAAAATTATTTAAACTTAGTGCAGCGGGCACAGTGTTCAGTGAGTGTGCAATGTTTCTGTGAAGTATACCTAATGAAATCCATTAGAAGTTTATTTGTTATAAAGAAATGCATTCATGAAACCATATGGATTTGTCATAAGGATGCTAGCCAAACACGTTATGTCGACTGTAGCTTGAAGCAATTGAACCAGTGATAGATAATTAAAGCTGGGATGAAAGTTTTTTTTGTCACTGAATCCAATTAAAACATTTTTTTTACATGTCGCTGCAGTTTAAAATGCCCCTACGGATCAGTCCCATTAAAGATGCAATGCATCATGTTGTTTCAAAGACTGACAAAACAAGCAAACTAGATGTGGAGTGCATCAATGCAGTGAAAGGTAAACTGGTGTCTAATGTGGGCATTTTTCAGTTAATAATTAATAACATCTGATGAGCAACTAATGCAAAATGTTGTGTTACATTAATAGCCATTAGTTTGCAGCTAATCACAAATCAGCTGCCATCTATTGAGGTAGTTTTTTGTGTTATTGCTTTCCATCTACAAGGTGTGTATTTGTAAACATATTAACATAGACTAATTTGTAATGGTGGAATGGATATGCTTTCTGATTTTGTTGAATTTAAAAAAATATATTTTTCTTTTGTTTTTACAGGACGTGGTATATTTGCACAGAGTTCAATTTGCAAAGGAGATTTTATTGCTGAATATAGAGGAGATATGATAAATGATGCTGAATACCAGAGAAGAAAACGACTTTACCACCCATCATGTACTGCATTCATGTTTGCGTTCAAGTGGAGAGGGAAAACATGGTGGTAAGACTAAATTGCACCTAAACTATAATCCTTATACTATACTACAATACCATACTGTAAACTGTAACTATAGGCTCTGATTTTGAGGTATACATCATCTATTCAACATTAATAAAGTTGGTCTTGGACATTCAATAAATGTCCTTTAACAATGTGTATCTGCAATGTAAATTTAGAATCGTGTCATAGGTTGAAGTATACTTCACATAGAATAATTATTTTCCCAAAAACCAGGACATTTATGTGATATTTATTTTTCCCCATTTCTCATGTTTCCATCTTTTTAAGTATTGATGCCTCAAGAGAAGATGGATCGTTTGGACGGCTAATTAATGATGACCACAAACATCCTAACAGCAAAATGAAAAAGATTGATGTGAATGGAAATCCACACCTTTGTTTGTTTGCCCTGAACGACATTAAAGAAGGAGAAGAAATTACCTATGATTATGGAGATGCAGACTGCCCATGGAGAACTCAAGTATGTTGCACAACTACACAGTGTGCACAGTATGGGTCAAAGTTTCGCAGAATGTATTAAATACGTACAACTTATCTCTTTCTATTTCAGTAAAAGGGCAATTGGCAAACTAAGAAAAAAACGTACATGCTTGAATAAACAAAATATCAAGTGGTATCAGGATTATTTTAGGATTACTTCTAGTTGCAATCCATGATTTAGCCTGCAGTTATTTAGACTCTTCTTACACAGGAACAGGCACTAGACAAGCGCAAACATTACTAAGGTTTTCAGAAGCTACTGAAGGTTTGTTTGGGTCAGATATGTTTGAGGACTGATGTACATTCACATTCTTCGCATCTCAATGATTTTGTCTGAACAAGTCATCAGTCTAATTGAGTGTTAGGCAGTGTTTACATCAAATTGACCATTTGTTTATGTCTTTATATTCTAAAATATTGTCATGGTAAAATATGTGTTCACAGACAGCCAGCGATACAGCCAATCTAATGGTCATGGAGGACTCACATCCTTCTCTAACGTCATGTGCTCAGACGGATGACGCTACTGTTGAGAACAACACTCCTCAAGAGGCAAGTTCATGTCTATCACTTCAAATGTAACTACAGTCTCTTACAGTCATGCTTTGTGTGTGGATGAGTGTGTTTTTAAGTAGCTAAAGAAGGAAGGAAGTCTATTGTGATGTTAATCTATGTGAATCAATACAGCCAAACAGTTAAATGTAATGGACAAAGAAAATTAATGGTAGTGGGATATTTAGAATCCATTTTAACGTTCAGAGGGATTTTTTTTAATCATTTAATTATCAGTATATTCTAAACATCCACGAAGTCCCCACAGCACATCTGCAGCCAGTGTTTGAATTTGGACGCAACTGGTCCCCATGAGCAACTGTAACATTGTGTGAATGGTCCTCACAAAGCCTGTATGATTTAGGATGTGTGAGTGCAGACAGCTTTGCTGGGCAGGATGAATATTTTAATATAACATTGTGTGAATGGTCCCCATGAAACCTGTATGATTCAGGATGTGTGAGTGCAGACAGCTTTGCTGGGCGGGAGGAAATATTTTTATATAAATTTGATATTGTTTGTCTTAATGTCTGCTGTATATTGGCATGCATTATGTCTCAATGACTTTGTCTGAACAAGTCATCAGTCTAATTGGGTGTTAGGTAGTATTTACATCAAATTGACCATTTGTTTATGTCGTCATATTCTAAAATATTGTCATGGTAAAATATGTTCACAGACCGCCGGCGATACAGCCAACCTAATGGTCAAGGAGGACTCACATCCTTCTCTCACGCCATGTGCTCAGACGGATGACGCTACTTTCGTAAACAACACTCCTCAAGAGGCAAGTTCATGTCGATCACTTCAAATGTAACTACAGTCTCTTACAGTCATGCTTTGTGTGTGGATGAGTGTGTTTTTAAGTAGCTAAAGAAGGAAGGAAGTCTATTGTGATGTTAATCTATGTGAATCAATACAGCCAAACAGTTAAATGTAATGCACATAGAAAGTTAATGGTAGTGGGATATTTAGGATCAATT
This sequence comes from Galaxias olidus, assembly GCA_026901105.3. Taxonomy (NCBI): domain Eukaryota; kingdom Metazoa; phylum Chordata; class Actinopteri; order Galaxiiformes; family Galaxiidae; genus Galaxias; species Galaxias olidus. Next base: position 4,565 of record JAPMUY010011070.1, on the reverse strand, counting down.
TTAACGTTTAGAGGGATTTTTTATATCATTTAATTATCAGTAGATTCTAAACATCCACGAAGTCCCCACAGCACATCTGCAGCCAGTGTTTGAATTTGAACGCAACTGGTCCCCATGAGCAACTGTAACATTGTGTGAATGGTCCCCACAAAGCCTGTATGATTTAGGATGTGTGAGTGCAGACAGCTTTGCTGGGCAGGATGAATATTTTAATATAACATTGTGTGAATGGTCCCCATAAAACCTGTATGATTCAGGATGTGTGAGTGCAGACAGCTTTGCTGGGCGGGAGGAAATATTTTTATATAAATTCGATATTGTTTGTCTTAATGTCTGCTGTATATTGGCATGCATTATGTCTCAATGACTTTGTCTGAACAAGTCATCACTCTAATTGGGTGTTAGGTAGTATTTACATCAAATTGCCCATTTGTTTATGTCATCATATTCTAAAATATTGTCATGGTAAAATATGTGTTCACAGACAGCCAGCGATACAGCCAATCTAATGGTCATGGAGGACTCACATCCTTCTCTCATGTCATTTGCTGAGACGGATGACGCTACTGTTGAGAACAACACTCCTCAACAGGTAAACTCATGTTTATCACTTCAAATTTAACTCTACAGTCTCTTACAGTCATGCTTTGTGTGTGGGTGGGTGTGTTTTTAAGTAGCTAAAGAGGGAAGGAAGTCTATTGTGATGGTAATATAATGCAAATCAATACAACCAAACAGTTTAATGTAATGCACATAGAGAGTTAATGGCAGTGATATATTTAGGACAGATTTTAACGTTCAGAGGGATTTTTTGTATCGTTTAATTATCAGTCTATTCTAAACACTTACGAAGTCCCCACAGCACACCTTCAGCCAGTGTTTGAATTTGGACACAACTGGTCCCCATGAGCAACTGTAACATTGTGTGAATGGTCCCCACAAAGCCTGTATGATTTAGGATGTGTGAGTGCAGACAGCTTTGCTGGGCAGGATGAATATTTTAATATAACATTGTGTGAATGGTCCCCATAAAACCTGTATGATTCAGGATGTGTGAGTGCAGACAGCTTTGCTGGGCAGGATGAAATATGTTTAGATACATTTCATATTGTTTGTCTTAACGTCTGCTGTATATTGGCATGCATTATATCTCAATGACTTTGTCTGAACAAGTCATCAGTCTAATTGGGTGTTAGGTAGTGTTAACATCAAATTGACCATTTGTTTATGTTGACATATTCTAAAATATTGTCATGGTAAAATATGTGTTCACAGACCGCCAGCGATACAGCCAATCTAATGGTCATGGAGGACTCACATCCTTCTCTCACGTCATGTGCTCAGACGGATGACGCTACTGTTGAGAACAACACTCCTCAACAGGTGAATTCATGTCTATCACTTCAAAGTTAACTCTACAGTCTCTTACAGTCATGCTTTTTGTATTGGTGTGTGTTTTTAAGTAGGTTTGGAAGGAAGGAAGTCTATTGTGATGGTAATCTAATGTGAATCAATCCAGCTAAACAGTTTAATATAATGTACATAGAAAGTTAATGGTAGTGGTATATTTAGGACCGATTTTAACGTTCAGACGGATTTTTTGTATCGTTTAATTATCAGTCTATTCTAAACAGTCACGACGTCCCCACAGCACACCTTCAGCCAGCGTTTGAATTTTGACACAACTGGTCCCCATGAGCAACTGTAACATTGTGTGAATGGTCCCCACAAAGCCTGTATGATTCAGGATGTGTGAGTGCAGACAGCTTGACTGGGCAGGATGAATATTTTAATATAATATTGTGTGAATGGTCCCCACAAAGCCTGTATGATTCAGGATGTGTGAGTGCAGACAGCTTGGCTGGGCAGGATGAAATATTTTAATATAAATTTGATATTGTTTCTCTTAATGTCTGGTGTATATTGGCACGCTTCGCATCTCAATGGCTTTGGATGAACAAGTCATCTGTCTAATTGGGTGTTAGGTGTTGTTGACATCAAATTGACCATTTGTTTATGTCTTCATATTCAAAAATATTGTCATGGTAAAATATGTTCCCAGACTGCCAGCGATACAGCCAATCTAATGGTCATGGAGGACCCACATCCTTCTTTCACGTCATGTGCTCAGACGGATGACGCTACTTTAGAAAACAACACTCCTCAAGAGGCAAGTACATGTCTATCACTTTAAATGTAACTACAGTCTCTTACAGTCATGCTTTGTATGTGGATGAGTGTGTTTTTAAGTAGCTAAAGAAGGAAGGAAGTCTATTGTGATGTTAATCTATGTGAATCAATACAGCCAAACAGTTAATTGTAATGCACATAGAAAGTTAATGGTAGTGGGATATTTAGGATCCATTTTAACGTTCAGAGGGATTTATTATATCATTTAATTATCAGTATATTCTAAACATCCACGAAGTCCCCACAGCACATCTGCAGCCAGTGTTTGAATTTGGACGCAACTGGTCCCCATGAGCAACTGTAACATTGTGTGAATGGTCCCCACAAAGCCTGTATGATTTAGGATGTGTGAGTGCAGACAGCTTTGCTGGGCAGGATGAATATTTTAATAAAACATTGTGTGAATGGTCCCCATAAAACCTGTATGATTCAGGATGTGTGAGTGCAGACAGCTTTGCTGGGCGGGATGAAATATTTTCATATGAATTTCATATTGTTTGTCTTAATGTCTGCTGTATATTGGCATGCATTATATCTCAATGACTTTGTCTGAACAAGTCATCAGTCTAATTGGGTGTTAGGTAGTATTTACATCAAATTGACCATTTGTTTATGTCGTCATATTCTAAAATATTGTCATGGTAAAATATGTGTTCACAGACAGCCAGCGATACAGCCAATCTAATGGTCATGGAGGACTCACATCCTTCTCTCATGTCATGTGCTCAGACGGATGACGCTACTTTAGAAAACAACACTCCTCAAGAGGCAAGTTCATGTCTATCACTTCGGAGTTAACTACACTCTCTTACAGTCATGCTTTGTGTATTGGTGTGTGTTTTTAAGTAGGTACGTATGTAAGGAAGGAAGTCTTTTGTGATGGTAATCTAATGTGAATCAATACAGCCAAACCGTTAAATGTAATGCACATAGAAAGTTAATGGTAGTGGGATATTTAGGACCGATTTTAACGTTCAGAGGGATTTTTTGTATCGTTTAATTATCAGTCTATTCTAAACACTCACGACGTCCCCACAGCACACCTTCAGCCAGTGTTTGAATTTGGACACAACGGGTCCCCATGAGCAACTGTAACATTGTGTGAATGGTCCCCACAAAGCCTGTATGATTCAGGATGTGTGAGTGCAGACAGCTTGGCTGGGCAGGATGAAATATTTTAATATAAATTTGATATTGTTTCTCTTAATGTCTGGTGTATATTGGCACGCTTCGCATCTCAATGACTTAGGTAGTGTTTACATCAAATTTATCAATTGTTTATGTCTTCATATTCTAATATATTATCATGGTAAAATGTGTTCACAGACAGCCAGCGATACAACCAATCTAATGGTCGTGGAGGACTCACATCCTTCTCTCATGTCATGTGCTGAGACGGACGACGCTACTGTTGAGAACAACAGTCCTCAACAGGTAAATTCATGTTTATCACTTCAAATGTAACTCTACAGTCTCTTACAATCATGCTTTTGTGTGGATGAGTGTGTTTTTAAGTCGCTAAAGAAGGAAGTCTTTTGTGATTGTAATCCAATGTAAATCAATACAGCCAAACAGTTTAATGTAATGCATGTAGAAAGTTAATGGCAGTGGGATATTTACGATATTTATTTCAATATACACAGGATAGGATGTTATAATATCCATTGTGCTATGGTCCAAGATGGGCACTTCAAAAGACAATATTTTAGGATGGACTTGGGTTTAGAGCAGATATGTCATTGGGGTTATCAAGTGGGCACCCTCCATCTCAGATGTTTTGTTGATTTGTGCCCACGACACCTCCAGAAGGCTTAACTCTGAGCAATGACGTCTCAGAGCCACCCCATATATATCCGCTCACACCATATCCGCTCTCGGCACGGCCAGATATTAAAAATGAAAGATTTTGTTATTTATTCAACAGAGAGATATCCCTATACCTATCCCTAATTTCTATTCCTGCAGGCTTTCAATGCCAACTTTGCAGAGATACTTACCACCTGAAAAGAAGAAGATGATCTTTCCCTACTCTGTTACTGCAGGCTTAATATATGACGCTCTGCAGATATCCCTATACCCATTCCTATTCCCTGTGCCTGCAGGCACTTTCTGCCAACTCTGCAGGGATACTTACCACCTGAAAAGAAGATAATCTTTCCCTACTATGTTCCTGCAGGCTTGATAAATGACGCTCTGCAGGAAAGACTTACCTTTTATACCTTTGTCCTGAGATTATTCCTGTCTTGGCTTTTCAGCATAATGTTCTTTTACTTTTGCGCCCATATAGGATCCTTCCTTTTCTGCCACAGCCACTGGCTACTTCTTTCTGCTATACAGTGGGGGAAATAAGTATTTAACACATCAAAATTTTGTTC
>JAPMUY010011068.1:0-13501 GCA_026901105.3 Galaxias olidus | reverse complement strand
GTATTTATACTTTTCAAAACAATACAATGAAATGAAATAGTGAAACATCATATGAAAAAGTTGCTCATGGACCTTGAATTTAATAATACCAGATTCCCCTTGACCAGATGAAACGAATGAGTGATCAATGAACCCAATTGGACTTATAGTTTGTGCAAAGCAAAAATTGCATTGTGCAAGAAAAAGCCAATCATGATGGAGGACAGTACATTTAATAATGCGCCCCTTCTCTCAGAAAGGTCAGGGACTGTGGAATTAAATACTACCAGATTCCCCTTGTCGAGATTAAAAGAATGATTGGTCAATGAACCAAATTGGACTTTAAGGTCGTGCAGGGCAAGCAAAAAATCGGGAAGTAAAGAGAGAAACAAAGGTCGAGAAATAGCTCTTTTTCAAGAAAGATAGAACATTTAAACATGCGCCCCTTCTCTCAGTAAGGTCAGTGTTACACACTTGAAGTATGGACAGGACTCCACGTGTGGTTTATGGGTTTTAATATCTGTAAAACATTGAACATTGCAGTACATCAGTACTTGAAATCGTCATCTGCATGGAATTCACATTAACTGAACTCGGGTTTTGATTACCCGTGTGCAGATACGCACAAATGTTGGTATCTCCGTCTAGTGGTGTAAATCGGTAATACACTTAGTTTGAACTGCAATTCTAAACGTGGTACACACAGTATTTATCTTTTTTTAAAACAATACAATAAAATGAAATAGTGAAACATCAAATGTAACAGTGACATATTAAATCAAATTATAAATGTTACAAATGAAATTTGGGGGGTGGCCTCTTGTAGCAGACTAAACATTTTTACTATTTATGAACGTTACTTGCTATTCTCATATCAGGGACTGGAATTTTATACTACCAGATTCCCCTTGACCTGATGAAACGAATGAGTGGTCAATGAACCCAATTGGACTTATAGTTCGTGCAGGGCAAGCAAAAATTCGGGATGTAAGGAGAGAAAGAAAGTGGGATAAAGAGAGCTTTATGATGGAGGACAGTACATTACTTATGCGCCCCTTCTCTCAGGAAGATAAGGCACCTTCAAATTTTATACTACCAGATTCCTCTTGACCAGATGAAACGAATGAGTGTTCAATGAAAACAATTGGACTTATAGTTCCTGCAGGGCAAGCAAAAATTCGGGACGTAAAGAGAGAAATAAAAGTGCGATAAATAGATCATTAAAAATGGGGGACAGTACTTTAAACATGCGCCCATTCTCTCGGGAAGGTCAGGGACTGTGGAATTTAATGCTACCAGATTCCATGACCAGGTGAAAAGAATGAGTGGTCAATGAACCCAATTGGACCTATGTGTCGTGCAGGGCTGGAAGAAAATCGGGAAGTAAAGAGAGAAAAAAGGTGCGAGAAATTGCTCATGTTCAAGGAGGACAGTTTATTTAAACATGCGCCCCTTCTCTCAGGAAGGTCAGAACTGTCCAATTTAATCCTATAAGATTCCCCTTGACCAGATGAAAAGAATGAGTGGTCAATCAACCCAATTGGACTTATAGTTAGTACAGGACAAGCAAAACATCGGGAGGTAAAGAGAAAAAACAAAGCGACAATAAAAAATTATGTTGGAGGACAGTACATTTAAAATGTGCCCCTTCTCTTAGAAAAGTCACAGACTGTCGAATTTAATACTACCAGATTCCACTTTACCAGATGAAGCGAATGTGTGGTCAATGAACCCAATTGGTCCTATATTTTGTGTATTCCAGGGCAAGCCAAACATCGGGAGTTTCAAGAGAGAGAAGCGAAAAATACCCAATTGGAGATAAATGTTGGACAAAAAGGACAAGGAGGAGAGTGCAGAGACTGTCGAATTTAATACTACCAGATTCCACTTTACCAGATGAAACGAATGGGTGGTCAATGAACCCAATTGGACCTATATTTCGTGCAGGGCAAGCAAAACATCGGGAGGTAAAGAGAGAAAAAAAATGCGACAATAGAGAATTATGTTGGAGGACAGTACATTTAAACATGCGCCCCTTCTCTCAGGAAGGTCAGAGACTGTCGAATTTAATACTACCAGATTCCACTTCACCAGATGAAGCGAATGGGTGGTCAATAAACCCAACTGGACCTATATTTCGTGCAGGGCAAGCAAAACATCGGGAGGTTAAGAGAGATAAAAAATGCGAGAAATAGCTCATATTCAAGGAGGATAGTTTATTTTAACATGTGCCCCTTCTCTCAGGAAGGTCAGAGACTGTCGAAATCAATCCTACCAGATTCCCCTTGATCAGATGAAAAGAATGAGTGATCAATCAACCCAATTGGACTTTTTTTCGTACAGGGCAAGCAGAAAATCGGGAAGGAAAGAGAGAAAAAAAGTGCGAGAAATAGCTAATTTTCAAGGAGGAGAGTACAATTAAACATGCGCCCCTTCTCTCAGGAAGGTCAGAGGACTGTTCGAATTTAATACTACCAGATTCCCCTTGACCAGATGAAACGACTGAGTGGTCAATGAACCCAATTGGACTAATACTTCGTGAAATTTCGGGAACATTGCGATAATAAAGAATTATGTTGTAGGACTGTACATGTAAACATGCGCCCCTTCTCTCAGAAAGGTCAGAGACTGTCGAATTTAATAGGTAAGAGTAAATTAAAAAATAATAATAATAATAAGGAAATGCATTCAACTTATTTGTGGTATTCTTGTGCCTTGTAATGAAACGCGCCTGGAATTATATTGATGAGAGGGAGTGTGTGGTTTCATAGTCACAGACTCACAGCCCAATTTTGAGTGCCACAGCAAAGAGTGTGAATACTTATGTACATGTGACATTTTATTTTTTTATTTTTAATACATTTGCAAAAAATTCAAAAACACTTTTTACACTTTGTCATTATGTGGTATTGTATATAGAATGCTGTGAATTTTTTTTTATTTAATCCATTTTGGAATTAGGCTGTAACATAATAAAATGTGGAAAAAGTGAAGGGGTATGAATACTTTCCGGATGCACTGTAGGACACACAGACCGAGTCCAGGTGAATTTACAGTGACTGGTCAGGGCACTGGCAGGAGAATGTAGCATGTTTTTGATGTTTTTACATTTTAAAGGGGCTTCAGTTTGAAATTATCTCCATTCAGCAGAGATCAGTATTCTCACTCGCACTTTTTGGTCTTTGAACAGCCAATGCCCTTCGGGATTTCATAGGAACATTGTTTACCTTTTGCGCTTATTTGATTTGAATGGACCACTGAGAGGTCTGAGGTGTGCTTCAAACATCACTACATTGTAGCTTGCTTTCCAGATGAAGAGATGCTCAAGAGCTAGTGCAATTAGTTAACACACTAATATAATATTTATTATAATTTCCAAAGCTTTAATAAACTCACTCAAAAGTTGTCCATTTGTATTTGTAATGTTAGAATTTAATCATGTTAAATCATGTTTGAATTGTTTTGCTTTAGTACAATTAGTTTTATTTTGTGCAATGATGTTGTTACACAATTGTCATGGCCTGGTCTTTCTGGGACTTGACTAGTTTATTACTTGCACCTGTCTCTTGTTATGTCCTTCAGGTTTCTTTGTATTCATTGGCTCTTATGTCCTATTCATTGTTCTTGTTATGTCCTTCAGGGTTTCTTTGTATTCATTGGCTCTTGTTATGTCCTTCAGGGTTTCTTTGTATTCATTGGCTCTTGTTATGTCCTTTAGGTTTCTTTGTATTCATTGGCTCTTGGTTTGTTCTCCTGTTGTATTTAAGCCCTTCCTTGTGTGTTGTCCGGTCACTGTTTAAAGTTACGTGCTGTTTGAGCCTACGTTTGGTCCTGACTTTCATCACCGCTTACTCTAATTTCCTGCGTTTGGGTCCGACATTTTACTAACCAATGACAGCAGTATTTAAGAACAGCCCGTGCTGCAGACCCTATGCCTCATGCGTATTCTGTATTGCCAAGCCCTTCTTTGAGACATGCAGCTGAATCAGAGACCAGCGTGGAAGGAGAGCAGGAATTGAAAGACAGAACTAGCAGTAATAATGATGATGAGGGGAAAATGATGGTCAAGGTTTGTGGGAAGAGAACATTTTTAGAAAATTGGTCAATGCAGATGGAAGACTTAAACATGCCACAAGATTCACAAGGAAAGCGATTCCCAGAATATTTGCAATATATTAAAGGAACCGCTGAAATATAAGGATGAAAAGATAGTGAGTGACTCACAGCAGTATTCTACTACATTGCATCCTATGGCTGCTTTTCACTTTCTGACAGCATTTCTAAATGAATACACATTTTACTACCTCTAGCTACAACCTCAATTTCCTGTCCCTTGAAGTAGGACACAAACATGATCTATATTTAATTTATCACTTAACTTATTCTTGTACAGATAGTTGTTCATATTTGGTCATTGAACTTTTATGCTTGCCTTTAGCACATTTCTTATCCAGGCAATTTGTTGAATCAGTTAATAATGACCCACTGTATGCCATTCTAGTATTACACTGATTTTCATAGCTCACTAATTATAAATAGTGGACAGAATAATAACCTGGACAACAAGAGTTCTGCAAGCCTGCAACAGTCAAGTTATTTAAAGCTTTTAATCAATTAATTGGGTTCTGTAGGGGTTTATAACAGTAATTGTGAAAGGTTGGGGGTAGTCTGGGGTGGGGTGAAAAGGAGAACCTGATGGGATAACCTTTCATGGGGCCCATGGGTCAGAGCGAGGGCCAGGTCATCAAAGAGACAGTATGTGGCTTTTGGAGACACTGAAGCCCCTGAACCACATCCCAGGCCGGAACATCCGCTAGGATGACAAATTTGGCCACAACAGTAGACGGTGATATAACTTTAATTAAACACGTGTGTTTTCTTTGCAGCAGCTAGAAGAGATTATTCAAATCAGATTAATTTCCTGCAAGTCCATGCCTGTGTTTGGAGTTGCGACACTACCCTCTGCTTGGCTGTGAATGATTTACGACGGGGGCGTGGTAAAATAATTTTTTCCCAGGAACTTATGGAGCACCTTTTATGTTGTTTTCCCTCCAACGCTAACACACAGTAGCAACACTCAGACTAACTGTTTCTAATCTCTTAATTCAAACTTGTTTCCTGAACTTGAACGGTCATGTCTTGCCACTCGGTGAGTAATCTTCCTGTTTTGTAACAGAGAAATGATCCACAGCTTGGGTCTGACAAAGCTTAGAGCATGGGGGTGAAGAAAATACATGCTACTGACAACATGTGGATAGTCGTGAAAAATAACTCACTATTTATCAAAGGAATAAGTAGATAAAAAGTGGTTTGTTATGGTTAACAGTTAAGCCGTACGCTTGTGAAGCTTTTAGCTGTTCATAACTTTGCAAGTCTAAAACAGACCAAATTCCTTTGCATTCTCCTGAGCTTCTGCTGAGATTTTCAAGTAGATTGTTGAACAGATATCTCCAGAATGTTTGGATAAGGGCCCAAGTGTTAAATACATTTACAACAAATGGAACATTGCTAAGGAAGTGAAAGTGACAAAGTTTTGACATGTGTACACATGTGTAGATTATTGTCTGTGACTGGGTGGAACCCCCTTCAGCCCCACACACACACTTTTCAAAAGGCAGTATTGGACCCCCTCACTTTTTACAGTCTGAAAATAAGGTGGGAAAATATGTTTTGTTGGAGGATTAATTATTGATTAGCTTTTGATGAAAAGTCTGAAAATGTCTTGGCATCAATTTCATGGAATGACTCAGATGCTTGCCCCTCTCCCCTGCCATTGAGTGGACATCTGTTTATCAAGGCTTTCTAAATGCAAAACATCTCACTTGCATGTGATATGAATAGTAAGTCGATAATGACCAACACGCTTTTAAAATCACAGTCTCCCGTTGCCAGAACTGTTATTAGGCTATACACTTCATCTGCATCAACCCGGTCCGTCCTGATGTCAAGACTCAGGGCTTTCATGGCTTAGGAGAAGACATGATTCCCAGTCTTTCAGTCTGTAGGGATGATGACTTTCCTGGAATAATTTGTAGCTGCTTCACCTTTAATTGTTAACAGCTGTCTGCTGTAAACGTACAACTCGACGTACAACCAACATGTTTACCTGTTTTTGTCGCCTAAACATAATACAGTAATTACCCACATTGTACATGACAACACAATCAGAGATACAAATATATGCTATCAAACTCCATTCTGAGTGTTTGTTTTTCTCAAATTGTTGTCACTTTTTGGGGATCCTCAGAAGCAAAATTGCAAGTAATTTAAACAGCATTTCGTTTTGAAAAGTAAAGAAATTAAGAAAAGGTATGCCACGTGCCATTAACCAATATACTAACAGCATCTTTATGCTGGGTTCCCCGGTGGCTCAGCGGGCTAAGGCGCACAACGCAAATGCCAATCCTTAATGCAGTGGTCTGGGTACAAATCCATCTCTAGCCCTTCTCTGTATGTCTCTCCTTCTCTCTGTCCCACCTTTTCTGTCTACCTACTGTCCTGTCAAATGAAAGAAAAAATGCCTCCCAAAAATATCTTAAAAATAACATACATAATTGAGTAGCCCACTTGTACAGCAGTTACATTTATCTTTATCCTCAAAACACTTAATTTTTACAGAATCAAGGATGCCCCCCATAATGGATGATATGTCCTAATCCCTGGATCAAGTCTGCCCATATGGCCAGAGACAAAGTGTACACACATAAAAGCATCTAGACAAGCTTAGTCCCTATTCTTCTATGGAGTCTTTTTTCCAATTTGTTGAAAGGAAGGTTAACAATGTTTGTATGAGTCATCTGCCTGGGAGCAGAGATAAAACATTACTTCAGGTAAAAGCTTTTTTTCTTCTAGTTGCTATGGACCTGAAGAAGTCACAAGGGACTGGCTGTGTCTACATCCACCTTTTCTGACATTAATGCGGTGATACGACAGCTTTCCCTTAATGGAGAGTGGTAGTGCACAGGAACATAAACAAAGTGTAACAAGTGGGCAGGTATTTGAAGCATACTGGTCCCTTGTGTTATCATCCTGTGGGAGAATGACTTTGGTTTAGAGAATCAAAATTTGTTGTTAAATCTTCAAAAGAAAAAGATCATTCCATTTAGTTTGAACATTCATTGACATTGCCTGCACAGTGTTTAATGACTATAATACACGCAGGGGATCACATTGTAAATGTAATTTGTGCAAGAGGTATAATTAGGAACCAACCTTTTGAAGACATCAGCGCTTCTCAGGGGAGTGTTGACTCTTCAAATAATACATTGACCCAGAACAAAATGACAATGAAAGGGTAGATATTAGATTAATAATTTTTTAAACAGCGTTGTTTTGAGTATTTGTGACTGTTGAGGCGTGCATGACTGACTTGACCCCATATTTCCATAAATTACACAGAACACGTTTATATTCACTATTTAATTTAAGATGTTGTTCTAAAAAGCCTATCAATTTGTTTTGTTTTGTCCATCAATCGTTGGACATCCACATGGTAAAGAGGGTCTGTCATTCTGCTAGACCAAGTTCCATTGTTGTTCAAAGACTCAGACTCTCTTAATTAGTCTCTTCTGTTCACTTTTGTTTACATGACTCACCGTAGCCTTACAGATGGAAGCAAAGTACAAAGGGCTCCACTAACAATGAACCACTTAACCTTATCAAGCTAGTATAACTTACATATAAACACTGCTCAATTCAATTGGACATTCTCATTCAAGCTATACAATTGTCCTCTGTCTTGCAATGTCAGTGCAGAGACTACAATATGCCTATATAGATTGCACAGGTTAATACTTCTGGTGTCTTACAACTTGTCATGTAAATGAGGCATGAAAGCTACTTCTGATATTGTGGTTATTACTAATGGTAATGGGAGCTCATGTCTCAACTGTTTACTGCAAATTGTACCTGATCATATTCAACCACGAGAAATGCCTTAATTAACTGAAATAAAGGCTGACTCCTGTAATGCTAAATGAGGAATATCCATTCTACTGGCTGCACCTTAAAACATAGGTTTTTTTGCCACTTGTAAGGGAAATTTAACTCACTGTAGTCATTTCTCTGTGTACAGACTCTGACTCTGTAGTCATCAATAAAATTGTACTTGATCTTTTCATGGTTTCTCTTTCTTATGAATTGATTATTTTCTGTCATAGATTGAAATTATCCATTACACACTGCAGTACTGTATGTGAAATTTTCAAAATGACATGCCAATTTTGGTAATATCATTAAAAATGTATAATTGAATATCCCTTTTCATTTTCTTCATTTATGCCTGTCAGCTATCACCTAACAAGAGTTTTTTCTTCCTCAAAAGGTGGATGCAATTAAGAAAATAAGCTTTATATGTCCTATATATCTACGAATAATTACATTACGTCCTTTTCCCTCTTACTTTATTGGCTCAAACATAGGAAAGGTTTCAGACACTGCATACTCAGTCACGTATGTGAGATCACTTACCATGAGGTGGTAAGCACCTCTGTAAAAATGTATGTGAGGTGAATCTAAATCTGTTTTTCTAGGTGGACGATCCAACCAGTAAAACACTCCGGCATAAAAAGCCCAAGTCATGGATCATGTCGCTGCAACACTACCGCTCTGTTGTAATATAAATACCCAGTAATATACATTATCTGGATGTCTCCAACTTTGATCTGACTAAATAATCTGAAACATGCAATGACAAAGCAACAAAAAGCACAGGCACATTTTTATTAAACATTGTGCATTCTAAGCATTGTACTACAAAATGCCGTCAGGTTCTGTCCTCAGCTTTACAGTACAGCTCAAGCATAAAAAAAGTAAATGTCACAGCCTAGATGGAAATAGCCAGCAGCTATTAAGATGAAAAAAAAAATTGAAAGTGAATGTCGTGAACAGTTACAAGGGGGTGCTGTCACCAGTTCATACTGCAATTGTGTGGGTCAAAGTAAGTTACAGAACTTTGACAAGAGAAGGTGAAAATAGATTTATTGTATTTCAAATTTAAGCCTTCTCTTAAGAAAGCCATGATAACATCAATGCTAATTTAAGTGAAATTGTATTTTAGTTTACATATTTTATACATTTTACTTATTTTATTGAACGAAACAGGGATAGCATTAATAAAAGCCTGAATCCAAACTGACAATACTTCCACAACATTTTCCGGTCGATATTTGCAAGTGTTCAAAGATTAGTCCCGGATTAAATTAGTCAGCGTACCAGTGTAGCAGTGAACAACAAAAAGACAATGCGTCTTATATGAATACATATGCGATGATTACTTGTGCTTTAACTCCTATAATTACATTTTACATTCACAGCTGAGAGTTTAGGTCATCGGTATAATTCCACTCCACAGTTTTTATTTACCACTGAAGAATTTGCTATATGGAGCAACTCTGCACAACAATGTTTGAGATGTATACTCGCTGATCACTAGAACTCAACACTTGTTGCTTCCTAGGAAGAGAGATAGAGAGATAAATGGATGGATAGAGAGATATGACTTTATTCATCCCAAGGTACATTTTTGTGTTACAGTGAATGCAGTACAGTTACGCACAAGATCATGTTCAGTTGAAACAAAAGATCAGCAGAAATGTGCTGGTCAGTCACAATAATTGCCATGACAGCAAGGAAAACCACGCAGACTTTCAAGGTGATGAAAACGTTTAGAAAACATATTTAGCCCATTTAACCATAAAGATTTTATTAGAAAAGCCCAGTGGCCAATTATTGTTTTTTGACATAATTCACCAGTGCAACATTATGCAACATCAACTTAATGACTTTGACCGTAACAATATATTTTACTCTTACAAGCTCATTTTGCTATTGCAAACACACAAACAACAAAACAGCTGTACTTTGGCTACATATATGGCTACACCGCCAGATAATTATGTTTAGTATTACATTGTAGAAATATTGGCACTATAACAAAAAGAAGACAGACAGCTACATTCACTAACAGTGTACACACAATATAGTATATTACTCTGCCGGACAGCTAATTTTTCTTTTTTCATCAAACAAAATGAATAAGCCCTCTGATAAGGCTCCATTGCCTATCCTGTTTACTATCACAGTTTTCAGTACATCGATGCTCAAGACACTAACAATTGGCCATAATCAGGTAGCTACAGTATTAAGAAATAAGAATCCTTCTGCAGCCCATTCTCGGAAACTCCCTACCAATATATAGCAAATCTAAATTGGATGTTTAATTGGAGAATTTGGTAATTTATTACAGAAATAAACATTCACTGCATGAGAAAACCCATCATGTAGGTTTGCCTTAACTAGATTGGGCATCCAAATTTTGGCATCTTCATGGATGTTCAAGCTTGAGGTGTTGGTCCAATGTGGGGTAAGGATCAGAGTGAACGTCAGATCACCAAAGAGATTGTATGTGCCTTTCCGAGACACTGGAATCTAGGTTTGTGTCTTAGCCACAACATGTGGATATGTGTACATGTCCTTTTTGATACTGGGAGTTAACACATGTGTTGCCTCTTGACCAATGGGATGTTTAGTTTAAGACCAATATAATCGTGTTAACAATGTCAACTAATTAGAACTTACTATATCGTTAGACTAAACTGACTGTAGTAATTTCTCTGTGCACAGACCTGCACTCAGTAGACATTAATAAAATTGTCATTGATCATTGCTTGTTTCTTCTTTGTTTAAAAAGTGTGTTCCTCTAGGATTACCATGTAAAGGGTTATATAGAGTATGTTGTGTGTGTTTTCCTCCCGAACCCTCTCACACAGGGACACTGATCAGCTGTCCTCGCCCTGGATGAACATCGTGTGTGTTTGTGTGTGTGTGTGTACATTTGTGCGTATCTTCTCATCCATTTGACTACCATGTCAAAGGGTGTATGCTGTAATGTGTGTGTGTATGTTGCTCAAACAATTCCAATTAGAGAGGGGTATGTGTCAAATGAATGTGTGTGTGTGTGAGTGTGAGTGTGTGTGTGCTCCAGGAATACAAAGTGAAAGATGGTATTATGTAATGTGAGTGTGTAAATATAATAATAATACATTACATTTAGAGGCGCCTCTCTAGACACCCAAGGTCACCGTGCATGACATAGAAAATACAGATCAGGGTTCGCTCCTCCAGCTGTAAATGTCCTGGAGGCAGTGGGTGAGGGTGGGTGAGGGGTGTAGGGGGGTTAGGGTTTGCTCCTCCAGCTGTAAATGTCCTGGAGGCAGTGGGTGAGGTGTGTGGGGGGGTTAGGGTCTGCTCCTCCAGCTGTAAATGTCCTGGAGGCAGTGGGTGAGGGTTGGTGAGGGGTGTGGTGGGGGGGGGTTAGGGTCTGCTCCTCCAGCTGTAAATGTCCTGGAGGCAGTGGGTGAGGGTTGGTGAGGGGTGTGGGGGGGAAGGTGGTGGAGGGTTCAGAGGAGAGGTAGAGCAGCAGTCATCAGCACAGCAATGAAATGAGAAGGGGGACTTACTGTGTGTGTGTGTGTGTGTGTGTGTGTGTGTGTGTGTGTGTGTGTGTGTGTGTGTGTGTGTGTGTGTGTGTGTGAAGTGTCATTGTGTGTGAGAATCGCAAGTGTTGTCATCAACACAGAAATGAAACTGGACACCATGACAACGGAGGAAGACAGTAGAAAAGGGGCAAACAATGAAAAAGGGGAAAAGAAAAGAAGGAGAAGGGGTTAGAGGAGGGGAGAAGGGAGAGAGGAGGACAGAGGGGAGAGGGGAGAGAGGGGGACAGAGGAGGACAGAGAAGAGAGAGGGGAGAGGGTAGTTTGTTTGAGAGAAAGAAACAAGGAAGATAGACTGAGTGTATGAGGTGTGTGTGTGTGTGTGTGTGTGTGTGTGAGTGTGACCATGTGGGTTTGTGTTCTATAAGTATTGTAAAGGGTGACATACTGTGAGGTGTGTGTGAGTGACTGTGTGTGTGTGTGTGTGTGTGTTCCTCCAGGACTCTCCTCTACCTCTGACACAGAGACACTGAGGAGTCCTTCCCCCCCCAAAGCCCAAACCCAGGGTAGAGGGGTTCAGTGAATGTGGAGTGGAAGGTGTGTAGGAGGGTCAGTGTGTCAGAGGAGACTCTGTAGAAGGACAGAGTGCCACCAGGACAGTCCAGATACACTCCTACTCTGGTGGAGCCGGAGGGACTCACAGGTAGAACAATCCCCTCCTTATTGTGCCAGACAGAGTAACTGTTATCATAACAGGACAGACTCCAGGACTTGTTATTGAGTCCAAGCACACAGTCATCACCCCTTCCTCTCCTGTTGATTCCTCTATAAGTCACTCCTATATCAACCCTTCCTCTCCTCTCTACCTCCCAGTACCAGCGTGACCCAGTCAGACCCTCTCTACACAGAACCTGTCTCAAGCAGTCAAATCTCTCTGGGTGATCAGGATACGGCTGCTCCTCTCTCCTCCATGTCACCTTTCTGTTCTCCTCAGACAGAGAGAGGTTTCTGTGTGCTGTGTTTGGGTCCAGTGTGAGATCACAGGCATCTGATGGAGACCAAGACACAAGATATTACTAATCATCATCATCATTCACTGGACAATTCATTACACACACACACACACACACACACACACACACACACCCAAACACACACAAACACACACACACACACACACACACACACACACACACACACACACACTCAAAGACAAACCCACCCTGAACACACACACACACACACACACACACACACACACACACACGCGCACACACACACACACACACACACACACACACAGAATCAAAGACAAGCCCACTCTGAACACACGAGAACGGCAGAGTGAAGGTTCCATCGGAGAGAGAGGTTGTGTCCGGCCCAGAGTGCACGCTGCCTCTTTAAGTGTACAAACGGCCGCTCACAGAGACACACAGCCCAGTGGAGTACATGTGATCCAGCATGTATGGTCAGCTAGTCTGAGTACTAGTGCTCTCCCTTACCCTAACCGAACCTAACCCTCCCAGCCAGTCTGAGTACTAGTGCTATCCCCAACCCTAACCTAACCCTCCCAGTCAGTCTGAGTACTAGTGCTATCCCTAACCCTAACCTAACCCTCCCAGCCAGTCTGAGTACTAGTGCTATCCCTAACCCTAACCTAACCCTCCCAGCCAGTCTGAGTACTAGTGCCCTCCCTAACCCTAACCTAACCCTCCCAGCCAGTCTGAGTACTAGTACTATCCTTAACCCTAACCTAACCCTCCCAGTCAGTCTGAGTAGCTTGGACAGTGGCTAGCCAATAGAAGCACTGCTATTTTTTTGGTTACAAAGTGAAATGAGCCACTATGGTCCTCCTCTCTCCCCTCTGTCCTCCTCTCTCCCCTCTGTCCTTCTCTCTCCTCCCCTCTCCCCTCTTTCCTAGGGCTGGGGTGATTCATCGATTATAGAAATACGTTGATTTTCACAAAGTACGTTATCGAGTCTCAACTCAGTCAAAGAAGAAGAAGAAGGTATGGTTTCCCACGGAGAATAGATGGTGGGTAACGTAGGCTAGATATCCCTAAATGTGTAGTCTAATAATATTAGAA
>JAPMUY010011067.1:0-13479 GCA_026901105.3 Galaxias olidus | reverse complement strand
CACACACACACATTCCGTAGCGCACAGGTTGTATCACCCGTCTGCATCTCTCTGTCTGGATCCCCGATGAATCTGGTAGATAGATGCTCCACGGCTGAACGAGATGTTCTGATGACAACGGTGATGGTGATGATGATGGCCGCTGTAAGCGTACCCGTGCCCCCCTTCCCCCAAAACGAAAGTGTGTGGCGGTGGTGAAATATCGGGACATTAGGGGGGCTCGGGGACGACGGCGGCAACGGGAGCGTGGCGTGTCACGGAGGGGCTTCTGAGCATAGACCCTGGGGGGGGTCGTGACCCTCACTTACCCTTGTCTCACCGTCCCCACGGAGACATGAAATGTTTCACCCACCTCCAAACCAGGCCTCCGTCGTATCCGTCTCACAGCTTTGGATTAGTGCGGCGTGTCGCGTGGGAAACTCTTCCAGAAGACTACGCCACGAGCGCCTTGGCTCCAGGAGAGCATCAAGCATGCAGTGCCGGGGGTGCCGCGCGGGGGGGGGGACGACGCCCGTACGGAACGATCAACAACAACAACATCAACATCAACAACGGCGTTGGAGAAACGGCGGAAGCCGTCCCACCACGCCCGTCCTTCAGTCTCCTCATCCTCCTCCTCCTCCTCCTCCTCCTCCTCCTCTCCCTCTTCTCCTCGTTCGCTCGGAGGAGACATGTGGCGGAGAAGCCAGCGGCAGCCGCGGAGGGGCTGGCCTGGAGGAACGGCTCAGCCCAGCAGATGTTAAGGTGGGGGGGGGGGGGGGGGTTGAGAGCAGGAGCACGGATTCCGTTCGCGGCGGTATCGGGGGGCCGGGACGAGACGGGATCCTCCCGGGAAACGCTTTAACGAGCTGGCAAAGGCTCTCTGAGTGAGCGCGACTAACAAACTAACGCGCACCCACACACACACACGCGCGTCGCTGTACTCTTTGACAGGGATTGCGCTAAAGCCCACTTCACTTTGTCTCCTCGAAATGTTAATCAGATGTTGAACCTGGGGCCGTAGAGTATGGACACACTGGAGGATGTAATACCTGCCGGTCGCCACGTTCCACATCTCCAGCCTCGCCAGTGACAGGGAGTCCTTTGGCGAGAGCTCAAGAGTTCCGGGTTTCAAAGAAGCACCGCTGAGCGCTGGCCTGTTAGAGCCGGGTCGAGTGCGACAGGATCGACGGGAGAACGGATTCGATGAAGATGAGGATAGCGTAAGAAACATTCCCGGGCTGCTTTGTCCTTCCTCAGCCGAGCGCTCACATGGATCGTTTAGACTGAGACACCCATCGTCCTCTTCCTCAGCGCCTGGCCAGGGAATGGAGGTTTGGAGGTTCATTACCCCCCTTAGGGGTGTGACACACACACACACACACACACACACACAAACACACACTGATACAGGCGGACACACACTGTCACACACAGATGCACGCACACTGACACACACGCACGCATACACACACACAGATACACACACACACAAACATGTACTGACACACGCATTGACACTGACACACACACACACACACACACACACACACACACACACACTTCTCAATCCCGCCCTCAGGAACCGCCAGCCGCACAGGAAGTGACATGCTCGAGCAAGCAGCCGTTAATTACCGGCGCCCTTCGAACATCGTCCCACCGGGTCCACACACACACACACACACACACACTCTCACACACACACACACTCAAGCCCGCCAGCCCGACGCAGAAATAATTACCACTGTCGGTGTCACCCCCGCTCCCTGTAGCCAAAGCGATGAAGAGATTTACCCAGGATCCCCCTGTGGTGCTGGTGATGGTGATGGTGGCTGTGGAACTCTCCTCAGCCAATCAGAGCGCCAGGATGGTCTGTAGCTAGAGGGCAGGGTAGAAACGCAGGGACTGGCAGCTGTCAGGGATTTATATTAAAAACCCGCTCTCTAACTCTCTCTCTCTCTCTCTCTCTCTCTCTCTCTCTCTCTCTCTCTCTCTGTCTCTTCCCTTTGCACTTTCTTTTAGTTTTTTATGAATTGTATGGCCCTCAGGAGATGGTATTAGCTGACTTTGAGATGTGTGGTGGAGGCTGGGGCTTCTTATCTGGAGGGAAGTAAAGCATCATTTTCCTTTTCTGCTGCCCAGCGCAATGCCGGCATACAGGTTTTTAAATCAAACTAAATAACAATATTTAGTTTTTGCAAAAAAAAAATAAAAAACACAAAGAAGGGATATTTTCCACTTCAGCATAGTTTAAAAACAGCATAATTGTATTCTGGTTGCAAGAACGAGACGTTAACACAAGCTCAGCAAAATACTTCTATTCAACTTTCCTCATCTTCCCCTTTGTCTCTCCTCTGCCTGCTGTGGTGCCGGGGAGGAGGGAGGAGGAAGGAGGGAGGAGGATGGGAAGGAGGATGAGGATAAAGGGAGGGCCAGGGAGGAGAAAAGGAGGCCGGGGAGGAGGTAGGGGAGGAGGAGGGAAGTAGCCAGGGAGGAGGGAGGAGGATGGAGGGAGGAGGATGGAGGGAGGAGGACGGGGAGGAGACAGGGAGGAGGACGGGGAGGAGTGCAGTGGCGGGGACCCGGCAGACCATCACCAGCCCTGGGGGGATAGTCCTTCTGGTCGGCCTGATCTGTGTAAACCCAATACACAGACCACAGAGAGCTTGTGTTACACGACGGACCGCACATGATTGGATTGCGCGCGGGGGGCGGCATCATATGAAAATCATATGAAATCCGATGATACGGTTAGGGCCGGCGTGTGTGTCATCCTGCGCAGGATGAATGGGCTCGCTAGCGGGCGAGTAGCGTAAGGCCTATCGTAGGCGTCCGTAAATGTGGTATATTAAATATGGATGTAACGTAAGGATTCGGCGGGGTTGAGTGAAACGGTTTCTAGGGGACCGCCGACCCGAAGGCCCTCGGCGAACGCCGGGGAAGGACCACTTCAAACCGGCGTTCAGAAGCCGTCCTACATCTCACACACTTTCTCTCTCTCTTTCTTTCCCTCTCTCCCTCTCTCCCTCCGTCTAACCATGAAAACACTTTCAAATCGGAGACGTATCCCCCCAGCCCCCGTTCCCCCGCCCCCCAGCCCTTTGCTCCATTAGGACTCCCTAATTTGTCTCGGGGTGCGCCGAGCGGTGAGAGCTGCCCCGCCGCGGCGGCGGCCATTACGCCGAATGGCGCCGCGCTCGTCCTCTTGTCTTTCTAAGTGGCTCCGATCACGGCGGAGCGCCTCTCTCCCGGGCCGAGATGGCTGTTTAATAACCCCCCCCCCCCGTGATGGATAGAGCGCCTCCACGCAAGGCTCCTCTCTTTATCTCACTTTTCCTTCTCGTCCGCTCTGCCTTTTCTTTTATTTCCCTCCCCCCCCTTCTTTTAAACACTCTCCGTATCTCTGAACGGCGCCTCTTTCTTCCGCTTCCCTCGACTTTTTTTTTTTGACTTTTTTATCTCGCGCTTCGCTTTGAAACCCGCGTCACCCAGGCTGTCTCTCTTTCTATGGGGACTGTCTGTCTCTTTGCTCCCTCGCTTTGCTCTGAGTAGCTATGAGGAGGAGGAACACCACCGCACAGATACCAGGCCTTTCTTTCCCCTTTCACCCACCACTTTCAAAAGAGAGAAAAGGACGTTTTTGTGGTGGCGTGTGTGTGTGTGTGTGTGTGTGTGTGTGTGTGTGTGTGTGTGTGTGTGTGTGTGTGTGTGTGTCTGAGTGGGCCTGTGTGTTTGACTGAGAAAGCACTGCTGTAGTAGGGGTTTCCCACTCTTCCACATTGAAGCTAACAGCCCATTGTGTGTGTGTGTGTGTGTGTGTGTGTGTCTGTGTGTGTGTGTGTGTGTGTGTGTGTGTGTGTAGCTGAGTGTAGTTGTCACTGTGTCCAAGTGTGTGTGTGTGTGTGTGTGTGAGAGCCAGTAGTCCCGGCTGAGCGGGCGGCCAATACTGACTAGCCGGGCTTTGTTGTCAAAGCACGTTGTTTTTTTTGTGGAGGCCAGAATTCCTGGAAACACCATTTGTATGAAAGTGAAAGTCAGTCTGTGTGTGAGTGGCTCTTACCGGAACTGCATATGTGTGTGTGTGTGTGTGTGTGTGTGTGTGTGTGTGTGTGTGTGTGTGTGCGTGTGTGTGTGTGCGTGTGTGTGTGTGTGTGTCTGTGTGTGTGCGTGTGTGCGTGTGTGTGTGTGTGGGTGGGTGGGTGTGTGGGTGTGCTCACTGAAAGGTCTGTCAGCTTTTAACCAGTCTGGTTTTCTCTGCATTGTATCGTGGAGAGCGTTCGCTTGTTCTTTTCCTGTCCTAATCCATCTTCAGCTCAACAACACTGTGACGTGGTTTTCTTTCTCCTCTCTCTGTCCCTCTCTTCTTCTCTGTCCCTCGTCCCGTCCTCCTCTTTGCATTCTTCTCCTTCTCCTCCTCTCCCTCTTTCCACGTTCTCTCTCCATCCCTCTCTCCCTCCTTCCCCCTCGCTCCTCGTCTTTCCTATCTTGTCAAGTTGATTGGGTTTCATCGATTGAATCCTGAAGATTATGAGGAACACAATTCACCCGCGCACTTGAGAAGGATTATGGGGTGAAGAGTGCGCGTGCGTGTGTTTGTGTTTCGATATTCGTGTGTGTGTGTGTGTTTGTGTTTTGATATGTGTGTGTGGGTGTGTGTGTGTGTTCTGTGGGACCCTGTAATCCTTTTAAATCATCTTTGTTAATCCCACGCACGCTGACTTTCTCTCTCAACACACCAGTCGTGGACATTCAGCGCACACACACACACACACACACACACACACACACACACGAGTTTCCAGCTAAATCACGTGCCGTGTATTCTCATTCGTTCTCAGTCAGACGTGCTGTCACTCGGTTTGGCAGAAAATTGCCCCGACTTCCAAAAAATATGTTTATTACTTACGCACACAAATCCAGTCCTACACACACTGCCACACACAGATACAAATTCACAATTACGTGTTCACAAATAAATCCCCCTTTTAGAAATATGGAAAATAAACAATGCTTTCCACATGTAAAGAGCCCAACATGACCCGGCTGTCTACCCAGACTAGCTTCAGTGATGGCCGGTATTCCTATCACCTAGCTTCCTCTGAGGTCATCACAGGGTCATGGCATCAGAAAGCCTGCTGACCTGTCTGTTTGTACGGTCTGTGTTCCTCTTAACACTTTGAGAGGGTTTTACCATTCACAATGTTTTATACTAATAATAATTATTCTTACTATTAGCCTTATTATTTACTACTACTATGTTTACTATCATTACTGCTACCTAGGAGGAGGGAAACCTCAGATGTGCTGACAACTCAGCTCCCATACAAAGTCACACAGGGGGGCACCGTGCCGCTGGGGTCGAGCAAACAAATACCCAAACACACCCAAACACATACGCCGTCTCGGAGCCCTCTACACCAGTCAGGGGAACACATCCACGCACACACACATTACCCCATAGACACACGTCAACCCTCTCCCTCTCTTCCCGGGCTCGCTGTATCTCCCTTTCTTATTCTCGCACCGGGGAGTGACGGCAAACGTCGAAGATGAGAGGTGACTCCACGCACTTTTCCCTCCCAAGGTCACGCCGCAGCCGCTCCGCGGAGCTCATCAGCGGGGCGGGTGGCGTCGGCGTGACGCCGTGTTGGCCCCGCCGTCGGAATCCCAACTACCCCCCTCCACCAAGGCTTTTTTTTTTTATCACGTTACTCCACCATCGATCCTTTGAGGTGTCGCCACGCTCCGGAACACGGGTGTCGATCTCTCCCTGTCCTTCCCTGTCTCTCTGTGAACACGAGTGAACAGAAAGACCAGCGCTGACTTGTAGGCCCTAGTACGGAGTTTGCTGACCTTCCCGTTTAGGAAAACAGTGCATTTTCTTTCCACCTCCTCTACTTGCCGTTCGACACGGAAGCCTGACGGTGGCCTCGTAACCATGGCGATACACAGGAAATGATGTGATCTACAGATCATAGGTGTTGTGGCTCGTTGCCGGTAATTAGGGGCTTCCCGCTTGATGTTTTATAGATGATACCATGACAACCCAGTCATCTGGGATGTCACTTGAACGCGGAGTCTCGCACCTCATTAAAAAAGGGTATGGGCACCCACAGCGGCATTAAAGGTGACATGATTATCACGGCTTATCAGAGAACACACACACACACACACACACACACATACACACAGGTTTATTCTGGGACTTACAGTAGTTTCATGTCTTTTAACAGAATGATCCTATGTATACAGTGTATTTATACTCACGACGAAGCTCACACACACACACACACACACACACACACACACACACACACACACACACATACACATACACACACAGATGATATGACTTCTATTGTGAATCTCATTTGTAAACCCTTTTTATTGGCTCTTTCAAAAAACCCACGTTGTATGACTGCCAAACCGTTAACACTCCAAAGTTCTTGAGCAGCCCTTCAGTTTGAAACTTTTCAAACTTGTAAGGCAGTCTCGTATACCTGACAGCATCCAAGCGTGGGCTTATCCCACACAGCTTCTTTCTAAAGTTGTTTCATGACATGACACATTTTCTTGATCAACAGTTAGCATGTTGTTCTTATCTTTAATTTGTACTTCTGTCAAACCCCACTGGACACGATTCCATTTCAGAGCAAGGTAAATATATGTCTGTTTGAAAGGTGTCTGTGACTTAGTGTGATCTCACCTTATACACTCCTGAATTAGCATTGAGAATATTTTGGTTTGTTCGGCCGATACTGCCGTCGCTGTGGTGCTCCTGCCGATATTGCTTTCAAATTGAAAGTTGATTCGAGTCCCTCTTGACCCCCTCCACTTCCACCTTTCTAAATATGAACCTCATAGAGCTGGGCCGCCGTCGTCAAGGTTACGTCGTTCAGGCCTTTCTCCATGGACGTCCATTATCCATGTAATGTTTCCCTGTCCGTCTGCGGAACCCGCTGTGGGGTTCGTAGAACCAGACAGAGTAGATCAGACCGTGCCAAAGTCGCAGGCCAGACCCAGGCAGAGTGAGATCTACGATGACTACGTCTGATCCATCGATCTCCGGATAGGGGGGGCTGGGCGCGTCGGGACTCCCTAACAAAGAGGTCGAATGACGAGATAGGACACGCCGATCATGTTCAATTCCGTGTTCATTATCGTTCCTATTCAAAGGTATCTCGTGACTTGGCTCCCCACACGCTCCCGACACACACGCATGCGTCTCTTATCACACCCCTCTGTCCCCCCCCCCCCCTCTCTCTCTCTCTCTCATGCAGACACAGACATACACAAACACACACACACACACACACACGGACAATAGCAGACAACATTAAACCTCGGATCTGCAGCAGCCCATGGAGGACACTGTGACCCCTTAGAGACGCAGCCATGAATTCTGTCAGTGCACACACACACACACACACACACACACACACGTCCCTCGCAGCTCAGTGATGAGTGTTTGAATATGCTGCTGGACTCCCGATGAAGAGGCCTCTGTCAAACATTGCACACACACACACACACACACACGCACACACACACACACACACACACACACACGCACACACACACACACGTTCCTGGGATAAATCCCAATGCCAGTGCAGAATGGATGCACGGTCATGATGGGTTATTTATGAGCCAGCAGTACTGGGGGAGAGACAGGTCAAAGGAGGCATGGGCGCGAGGGGTGGGGGTGGGTTTGTGTGGGTCAGAGAGAAAGAGAGATAGGGAGAGTAGGGAGAGATAACGAGAGAGAAAAAAAGACAGAAAGGGAGAAGGCGAGAAAGAGAGAAGGAATTAGCTTAACACACACTCGCAGACGGACACACACACACACACACACGCACACACACAGAGCCAGGAATTAAGGTCGTTGCAGAGCACCTGGTGTCCCTTTACGAGTGTTCGCCTACCATAAAAATCAGACAGGAAATGACAAAGACCTTTTATGGTCTAATGAAACAGTATTAGAGATGTCACTATCATTTCCTCCCTGCTTTATTAGAATGGCGTCTTATTGGAGGGGAGGGAGTTTCTTACCCCGGCTACTCTCCACGCGCAGCCTGATTGGCCATGTAGCGCTCCAGTCTGGCCGGTGCTTGTGATACACTGATGGATACCTCTTTCATATCCATCTGGTGGGGCCGCCACCTGTGACCGCATTGATTTTGAAAATGTTATTTACAGGAAAATGACTGTTGGTATTGACGACGGCACTGTTTTTTTTTTTTTATTTAAGTCGGGAAACACTTTACCGGTGGGATAGTTGTCCCTCTATGTTGGTGGTTGAGCTGTGCGTTAGTTGGACACTGGAATGATAATTCCTCAGCTTTCCGATTGCTTAAACACAACCACTGGATCGAAGCAGCGCACGCTTTTTGACAACACAAAGATAGCATGACCCCCAACCACACTGTCATCGCTGCTAGCTCCAATCCTAGTAATTGTTGTGATAATTCATAATCGCCATCCCTTTAATCATGACGTGTGTGCCGAGACCTAATAGATCACGTCGCTCTCAGTTGCTACATGAACTAGCATGCTGGTCTAACTCCCCATTTGACTGGTGAAGTAACGAAAGCAAGCACACCTGACATTTAGAGACACACACTGAACTAGAACACTCACATTTGTTTTTGGGGGTGGCTGGGGGGGATTACACATACATGAACTGCATGCAGAGCCCTGGTCTCCTATCCTATTAAGACCGACTCTGTAAACATGAGCTTCGTTCTGGGTAAATATCTAGCTCACTGACAACACGTCTATCAAGGAGCCTACTGTATATGTTAGGAGCCTGGACGCCTGTCTCCTTGGTTCTCTTGGGAAGGGATCGGGATTGATAGATCAGTAAACTGCTGTCTGACTAGAGTTGTGTGTGCTAGCGTATTGCTCTCCACAGACTCTGCCTGCCCTTGACAAGGAAGCTAAACTGTAATGACTGCTAATAAAACTACCCACTAGCTTGGCGTCATGGCTTGCTACAGTACCATTGTTTGCTGGCTGTTAAGGCTCTGTGACCATTCTATATCAAAATGCTGTGTACAAGCATTCCTTGATAATTGGCGTTGTAAAACGTTCTTCAAGACAAGTCGCCAGAAGTAGGTTTGGACTGTCTTGCAAAGCGAGGCAATTTTGAATGTATTTTTTATAATATCGATCCAATTGGGTTCATGTCGTTCACTTAGTTTTGTTTCCAGAATAGGATTAATATTTACTCGTCAGATCTGGGTGGAATTGCTGTTTGTGGAACGTCCAGTTCAGTTCTACAAGATCAATTCATCTCACCCGAATACAATGTGTCCAACTGCAAATGGAACACTCTCTTTTGAAATACAGTCTGTGTGTTAGGAGAGAGCCCTGACGCCGGTCTCTATGTGTCTCCAGGGAAGGGATCTAGATTGATATATATGTAAAGAGCTGTCAGACATGGCTGCATGCCTTAGCTCATGGCTCTCCATAGACTGCGCTTGCCCTTGACAAGGAAACGAAACCTTGACGACCGCTTATAGAGCTAACTGTCATAAAGTTCAGTTCATGCCGTACCATTTGACTGACTTGAACTACACTTGTCACATCTGGGTCGTAGATACATGCAGTCAAGTTATCTAAGATACGCAGTCTTTTTTTAAACATTGCTGTATCAAACGCTCAATGCAAATAAAACCTGAACATGGTAGGCCACAGTGAATGAACCAAATTTAAAAGAATCGCATCTAAAAAAAAAATTATATTTAACTCTCATCCTTCGCTTATTCTCTCGCTCTCTCTCTCTCGCTCTCTCTCTCTCTCTCTCTCTCTCTTCTCTCTCTCTTTCTCATTCGCTCTGTTTCTCCCTCATTCTATCTCTTTCTGAGCTAAAGTATCACTTACCACTTCTGGCCCAGAGCCCTGTAACAGTCTTTTGCTAATAGCTAATGTGCTCTCTGAGCCCAGCGGTGCTGGTTCACTGGAGCACTCAGTCCCTTTTCATTAGATCTTCTGAGGGGAGGACAAACTGTGTACACAGCTCTGGATCATTAGCCCGCCCAGGCCTTATGGCGTGATGTTCAAAGCTATAGCCATTGGCTAGGCTAGGCTAATCACAACTAGGGAGACTCTATCCATATATTCATCCTCTCTCTCGCTATGCGAACTATTTAGGTTGACAATGTTTATCTTAGCTATGCAGGCCAATAGTGTATTTAAATATCGCATGCCAATGAGCATCTTTGATCTTTTGTGTAACAAAATAGGCTAATATTATAGTAGTACATGTTGATGCTATTTACAGTCAAAGCTTTGGCCCCTGAGGCCTGAGGCACTTAGGGTTAGAATTTAAAACTAGATGTTGAATGCTGCCAACGAGGGCTAACACTATAGACTAACTCCTTCAGGCTAGCATACCGATTGATGTTACAGTCATACATTACAGTTTGTGTTTAACATGACACCATTCACAGCACATTGCACTCAGGATGACATGTAGTCGAGTTCCGTCGAGTTTCCACAAAGCATCACGGAGGAACTCATTTGAAAAGTCAAAACCTAAATAAGAATCCCTGAATAACCACAGCCCTCGGCTCACTTGGTAGTTGTAGAGTAGTCGTGTTTCAATTTCCCCTCGGGATCAATAAAGTCATTCCCATTCCGTTCCCATCTCCAATTCTATCCGTCGCATGCTTTGTTGTGTTTTTTTTTTGATGCGGCAGCAGCACCCGAGTGTGAGTGGTGTCAGTCGCGTTGCCAGGCTGGTGACAAGGTGACACGTCCCATCCCCAGCTGGAGAAGTATATTATTAAACACACACTCTAGCTTTGTTTCTAAGTATACCTTTTGGTCGTGACTTCCATTTTCCGCCATTAGCACAGTGTGGCCTCATTCACACCGATATGTTCGAACAGTGGCTGTCGGGTTACTTGGGCATTAACTATTTCTCTGGTGATTTTGGTCCTTAGTAAGTCTCGTCTGTCATTATTACGGACAATTTGAGTGTATTTTCCAGGACCAAATTGATGGGTTAGGGTGTTTTGGGCATGTGACGGGGATCTCTGGAAATGAGAAGTTATTAGTCTTAAAACTTCTAGATGGGTTAATGGTTTCATACGATGACAACCTCAATGTTATTGGATATTTCTTTAAATTTGAGCTTTAGTTCATGTATGAATTTCACTTTAGGTTGATGACCTGGCTTTTATAGTTCATTTAATAAAGAATGTTAGAAAGTGTTTTTAAATGTAGGTAGTTTTATCTGACCTAGATAGATTAAACCTTGTGAATGCGGCCCCAGCCAGATAAGTTTAGTTTTACTTATTAAAACCGTTTCTATTTGAATGTGGCTTTAAACCCTTGGCCAGTGTTTGACAACCCTTTGGTTATGGCAAAGCCCTCTAAGATGATTTCCATTCCTGCATGTGCTTGTTCATAAAACAAACAGGGTATCATGATCCTTTCTGTCTTTACAGATGAAAACCCCGGTGGTCAATACCAAGGGCAAAGTGCTGGTGCCGGGACTCCCTGGCCACCAGGCCCCCATCAAAGCAGCCCAGCCTGGCTCAGAGAAGAGGAAAAAAGGCGCGGACACCAAAGAGGTATGGCACAATTACTGAGACTCCCAACACGCTACCCTTCCAACAGCTCTTGGACTCCTGCGAGTCAGGTGTTTGCCGCATGTAAATGTCGGCGCTCATGTTTCTTTGTGTCACTGTAGATGTCGATAGAGGAGCGCATCGGTGAGATCGCTCTCCAGTCCGGGGGGAAGGGAGCCCCTAAGGAGAACCTCTCTCTACAGACGGACAACTTCGCAGTGCTGCTATTGCAGGGCCTGGAGAGCAAAGACCTCAACATCCTTAATGTGAGTATTCTAGAAATGAGTCCAAACCTGTGTCTTGTGTTTTTCGGATGCAACAATGTGGGTCATTCAAAGACATGGTAATAAGGGCAAGTTACTGTGCACACATTACACATTACATTATGTTATGGATGGTAAGAGTAAAATACCCATTTATTTATTTCCACCCACAGAAAAAACGTTTCAGACCAGAAAGGACGTTGATCAAAAAAAAAAACCGGTTACCTCCTTTCCTGCTGTGCTGCCATTGGTGGAGGAGGTGAGTGCAGGATTTCGCTTGGTGTTTGTATTGGTCAGTGTATAAGTGCAAGCGAGAGGGGCTCCCATGTCTGTCTGTTTGTAACAGTGTCCTCTGTCTCAATCCCCAGATCACCAAGAGACTACAAGGACGTCCTTTCACGTAAGTGGACAGTCTCTGGGGTTCCCCCTGATTTATGTAGTCTGCCCACGTTTGATCCACAACCATTGATTTCAGTCAAAGGGCTTTCAGTACATCCTATAATACTGTGACAACGCTACCCCCTGGAATCGTCAGCCTCTCCTGGTTCTAAACGCATTGTGCTCCACAGGGCCGTGCTGATGGTCCGGTGGCTCAAGGCTGTGCTCATGCATCACACCTCCTACCTGGCTTCAGTGAGTGCGTCCTCCGCTTCCAGGAGCCGCTGATGGCGTTCCTCTAGTTGTAGTCCTGTACGCCCACGTAGGTCACCCCACCTCTCCTCTGAGGGAGGGTCATGGCACGCACATCTCTCAGCTACACCTTTTATGTGTGTAGGTCCTTGGACGTGTTTTGGAATTGTGTATACTTCATTTAGGAAGACTTAACAGGGTCCTTGAGGATGTTTTTGAATTTGTGAATGAATGAATGATTTAATTTTTTAACCTTGATGTAGCTTTGTGAGCTGATCCGTGCTTGTGTTTTCCCACCGCTTCCAGACCTGGTGGCCCAGTTGGGTGTGCTCTACCATATGATCGAGAGCAGAGTCAAGCTGTTCCATAAGCTGACCAAGCTACACGGCAAACTACATCTGCTGACAACACAGGTATGTCTGGCTTTGTACAGTCTCCATGCTCAAACTGCTCCTTCTAGTCATAATGTTACTGAAGGGCCAGAGAGAGGGCATGCCTTATCCCCAAAGAAAGCAGATGGACTTTTTTTTTTTTGCAGGACTGAAATATTTAGGCATGCATCAACCTTATACTGCTCTGTCACTCTAACTAGGACAATTGGGTCACACGGTAGCTGTAAATTCAGGTTCATCAGGTCACCCAAGGTTTGTAACGCGTCTACGCGCACTGCTCCTATTTCCCCACCAGGTGGCGACAAGCAGCGGTAGCAGCAACACGGTCACCGATGTGAACGGCAGACCTAGGCTGGTGTATGAAGACGGTATGTGCAAAGTTTTGACTTTTCTCGCTCAGCACACTACACAGTGCCGTCTTTTAAAGGGTAGATTGATTTTAGAAATGACTTTTAGTGTTTTATTTTTAAGATGTTAAACCTTGTTGCTTGTTTTGTTGATTCTTTTCTCACAATGGTAGCAGGGATATTGTTATATTTGAATGCATTAATGGTCTAAATTGAAATTAGAAACTTTTAGGATTTGAGTACGTGTCGGACAATTACCGGTGTACTTTAAAATGTTAGAATTCCACTG